>BHFT01038791.1:0-13964 GCA_004320025.1 Laticauda laticaudata
TGAGATGATAATATGAACTGTCATAAAACAAATTAAGTAAAATATGGATTATCTTGTAAAACATGAATGAATAATACCGGTAGCATAGAGAAATGATTAACAATGATATTAATGTATTTTGGAATATTTGATTGACAATATGAGAACATGTACAATGTAATTGTATTTGAAGACTATGAAGTGGAAGCACAAACAATTTACAAACCAACCGACACACTGTATGCATATATATGGAAGATGGTTTGATGTTTTTATGTTGTGTTTGTTTATGTTTGTCTTAAAAACAATAAAATTTAAAAAAAAATTCCTCCGTAGAACTCAATTGCAAACTTGACTTCATTGAGGGATGCATCAGGGTTGTGTTTGACTTCAGGGGGGAGGAGCTGGGAGCCACAGCCAGGGTGGTTGTGGCCAGCTTGATGTCACTCGTGTTGGAGGAGTGGGCTTGTGGTGGGTCTGGGGGCTCTGTCAGTAAAAATGAGCTCCCGAGCTCTGTTTTTGGCTGCAAGCTCCTGCAACCTTCTGCCAGCAAAAACAGATCTCGGGAAGGCCAATCATGGCCCTCCCAAGCTTCATTTTCACTGGCAGAAGCACTGTGGGTAGTCCTTTGCTGTTTCCAGGGTGACCTCATGGGCCAGATCTAAGCACTTTGGCCTTGAGTTTGACACCCCAGTATAGAGTTTCTTGCTTCAGCAGAGGGTAGAAAATCTCCAAAGTCCTGTAATGACCCGTAGTCTCTCAAAATAACCCACAAATTCACAAAAGTAAATAATGAGGCAAACGGAAAACCAGAACAAACCGCATTGATGAGAGTTCTGAAACAAGCCAAGATAACTAATCATAAACTCCAGGAAAATAAGAGAAAAATCCATGGGAAGAACACCAGCAAAGATAAACCTCTTTCAAGGTGAACACTAAATTGACTCCTGCAAATTCTAACTGTGCAGTTGCGAACTTCTATACATAGCTCCCACTTGCAAGCCACAAGGAGTATCATGGTAATCTCCTCTTGAGTAGACNCTGGAGCCACACTCCCACTCCCTGTTGGCTGTTCCTCCTCTTCCTCAGAGTCAGTCTCCACCAGGGGCATGACAGGTCCCTTCCAACTCTGTTATTCTGTTATATAAAATGGAACTTATATGGATGAGGCCATATAAGGTCCCCTATGTTCTGATCATATGCTATATTCCAACTGCAAAGGTCATGCCATAATTTACATGACCTTGTGATGTGGTACTTTGAATGATACCTGTCTCTCCTTTCATGTCTTTTTCATCCTTGATATCCATTTTTTTTACCCAGTTTGAGGAGTTCATCCTCCTGCTTAGGAATAGCATAGGCATAGATAATACAGAAAGCCTGAGTCATTCTTGTGGAGGAAAGAGGCATGTAGCCCACAACTATGCAAAGTGAGTATTACCTTTTGATCAGTATGTTCTAGATGTCCTAGGCTGCAGGAAATTAAAAAAAGGGGGCTCCCTAAAATAGGAAAGGAGGAGCCAGTATCTCGGGAAGATATGATGCTTCACTGAGTGTCATGAGAAGCACGGATATTATATAATTTGTAACCCACCAAGGGGCTGAAATGAAATGAATGAATTTCAAAACGGCTTTATCTGACTTCTGCTGGCTAGCTGTTTTCTTCTAATTTTCTGTGTCCTACTATTTTTATGCTTTATTGATATTAGTAGTTGGTTGGTCCTGGCTTGTAAATTTATATAGTGATAGTCTCCTCAGGGGCTTCATTGCAAAAGGATAGGAGAAAAATGTATGCAAAATGAGTATATGTGGGAAATGAGAATATGTGGCATGCCAATTCTGCTCTAGAAAGTAAAGATTTTATCTGTTTTTTTAAACAAAAACGAAAAGCATGTTTGGCATTCCTGTGTGAAAACTTCAGCCTAGAACAGCATTTTTAAATGAATGAGTTGTATTTATTACTCAAACTGCTAATAACATATTGAGAACCTATCCATTTAATTTTATATCACCTGGACTTTGATGAAAGGTATACTATTTTAAAGCTAAGTTCGACTCATAATCAGTTGGACTCATGATTTTAGAGCTAAGTTAGGCTCATGATCACTTACTTAAAAAACAAGGAAACAAGCCTAATAAATTTTAAAATGTATTTCTATTGATTCAGGCTCTTTCCCCTATCTAAATCATAGGCACAGTCACACTCTGTAGCTCATAGGAGGAGACATACTGGTTCTTAAGATGAAATAATCCAAGTAATGCACCATTAGATGAAGAAAATTGAATAAAGCATATTAAATTTTTCACTTTCCACATACTATCCAAATACACATATAATAACAATAATAATATTAATAGTTATTGTTTATTAAACTGCATTCAAGTCAACTTTCAATAACACTGGGTCACTCTCAGCAATAAAAAAAAACAAATTACAATAAAAGCAATAAAAGATAAAAAGTGTATCTCAGTCTATATAGACCCCAAAGAATTTGTTTATTAGAATAAATGAAAGTTCTTTGTGATTTAATATAATGAAAAGTAGTGATATAAAAATATTGTTTGACTAACAATTTATCTGCTAACAAAATGCTTCGAACGCCATCGATAATAATTTATCTCTGTTTTCTAACTGATTAGCAAAAATGGCAGATGAACAAGTTCTAGAAATATTACAAGACTGTTGTGTTAGCTCTCATTCCTTGCTTTCCCTTCTTAATTGAATTCTAAAACATATAAAGCCTCATCTGGGGTCTTATATAAAGATAAAACCTAAAAATGAACTGTACAACTTCAAGTTATTGCAGCCTTCCATTGTGGACCTGTATACTGCACGAATCAAAAAGAGGGCTGTGAAAGTATCTATAGAAGCCTCACATCCTGGACATAAATTGTTTCAACTATTACCCTCAAAATGATGCTATAGGGCACTGCGCACCAGTACCTGTGTCGTCGTCTTCAACAGGTTCTCCCGTCCTTCTCTGTGGAACCTCCTGGAAGGTGGAGTCAGCCATACCGCTCCCGCCCAGCCTACTCGGGCTGGTAGAGTTGGCTTGGCTGCTCCCTTCCAGAGTGGCATCTAGGTCTTCTTGTGCCTCCTGCTCTTCTCCGAAGACTTCTGTGGGTAGGTCGTTGTTTTTGTCTGAATTTATTTGCGAATGTTGTTTATTGTGTATATTTGGTTTTGTGGGGTTTCTTGTTTTCTGCCGGAGGGTTTCCCCCTCCCCTGATTTGTGTTTAAGGGGTCTCCCTCCTCCTCTAGTTGGTCTATTAATATTTTTGTGTAGTGTTTGTGCTGTTTCTGGTGTGTGTGTGTGTTGGTCTTCGTGTCTGGGTGTGTCAGTGGTGCGTTCCAGTGTTCGTGAATCGTACACTGATCAATGTGTCTCCTCCAGGTTTCTGCCATCATCTGTGTCTAGTCTAATAGGCCGAGGTTCCTGTTATTTGAGTTATTTTTGGCCGGTACCCACAATGGGTGTCGGTGAGATCTTTTGCATACACTAAGTTTCCGGTTCGAATGTGCTAGTATTGCCTGGAAGGAGTCGGCTTGGTTTTTCAAGAGTGTATGTTGGGTGTAAACCTTATCTATTGTGATCTAATCTTCTGCCCATTAGTAATTCCTGCCACGGCTTTTATTTGTAGTAGCGCTGGTGTTATGTGTTGTATGGTGAGCATTTTTTTCAAATTTTTTCATGAATGTCCCCTGAATCTAATTTGTTTAAAGTTTTCTTCTTCTTTGGTATACCGAACCATGCGTTCAACCCTGCTGTTCGTAGCCGGTCAGCCCGTACTGTCAAAGCATGTCTGATGCCATGTTCAGTGAGGAATTTTTCAATACGTTGGTGCAGTAAACTGTGGGCCATTATCTGAGACGAACAAAGTCTGGTAATCCATGTGTGGTTGAATAGTTTTTCCCAGTAGTTGTTTAATACTGGCTTCTGTGGTGGTCGAGTTCATGATGCTTACCTCTAGCCAATTGGAGTAAGTGTCTAACTATGAATCAAAAATGTATATCCCTTTGTTGGAACCCACGAAATCTATGTGGATTCGTGACCAGGGGCCCTTGGTGTTTCCCAGTCTAGTAATAGGTCTGAAGAGGGTGCAGGTTCGGGATTTTTGGCATTTCCACAGGTTTCAACCATTTCCAATATCCTTTTCCATCCTGGCCACCAATACAATAGCTCCTGGGCCAGGGATTTCAAATTCGTAACAATGCCTGGTGGCCTTCATGGCAATGTGCTGAGTACTTTTTTCTTGTAGCAGTTCTGGTTTTACCACCCGGTCCCCCATAATATGCAACCTTTAATAATGACAGTTCAGTTTTTGCCTACTCTTGAAGGATTTAAACTTAACGTCTGTCTCGTTTTCCGGCCACCCTTTTATCCTACCAGTTCAAGACTTGTGACAAGGTTTTGTCTCTTGGCCGGGAATTTCGCAATGTCCAATTGAGGTTATGGGTAGGTTTGACAATGTCTCAATCTGTAGGGTGGATGTTGGTTGTGCTGGATAGTTCTATTTCTGGTAGGGGAGTTACGGCTCAGGCATTGGTGTGGGAATGTCCTTTTGCCTGGTCGGTGAATCAGTTTATAGTTGTAAGGCTGCTAGGAAATTCAGACCAACGCTTGTCATTCTGGGGATTAGTATATTTGGGGTGGCTCTGGTTCCTGGCATAGTATTCCCAATAGAAGGTTTGTGGTCTGTAACAAGGTAAAAGTCCTACGTAAAGATATTCGTGGAACCGTTTGGAACCGGAAATATTGCTGCTAAATGCCTCTCCTGTCCAATTGACTGTAGTTACGTTCAGTTTTTGATAGTGTTTTGGAGTAGAACATGATTGGTGCTTCTCTCCATCAGGCAGGATGTGGCTAAGTACGGCTCCCGATGCCGAACGGTGGAAATGCATCGCAGATGACTGTTTTAATGGTAGTGTCTGCTGGTATTGCATTAAATACTGAGTTTGAAGTGATTAGGTCTTTTACCCGCTCTGGATACGCTGTCTCTTCCAAGGTCATCCCCTGGTCCAGGTGGGCCTGCCTTGTCCAAAAGCCTTATGTAGTGGTTCTGCGTCGTTGCTTCTGTGGCAGAAACGTTATAAAAATTGATAAGTCCCAAGAAGCTCCCGCAACTCCTACCTTGTTTTTGGCTCTAAGGCGTTCTTTGATTGCCTTAAATTTTTTTTTCTGTGGGTGGATGCCTTCTTTGTCGATTTGATACCCCAGGAAATTTCCCCGACTTTTTTTTTTTGAGGTGGCTAATTGCCACTTTTCTTTTTTACCGTTGAAGTCCTGCCTTCTGAAACCTGTAAGACCATCTGAGACATGCTTCTAAGTTGTTCTCTCATCACTAGCATGTCATCAAAGTATGGGACTAACTCCTTTTATCCCTGGTAATAACCGCTCATTAGGCTTTGAAGACCCCTGGGCTACGCTGACTACAATTGCAGCGCTTTTGGGCATTTGAAGGCTCCTAAGTGATCATGAATCATTTGCACCTCTGCTGTTTTCGGGGTAGACTTGTAATTGTTGATATGAAGACCTTGCTTCCCCAATGAGTGTCAGTAAGCTGTTGCACACCAGAAACAGGAATACGCGCTTTGTTGTTATGCATGTTTCAGGGTAAGCCTTGTAGTCCCGCACAGATTCTCACAGACCTATCCGATTTAACTGGGGTCACAATTGGGGTCTCCCATTTGGCGTGGTCAAGGGGTTCCAAAATAACCTTGTGTTATTTGTTAAGTTCCTCATCAATCTTTGGGTTTTTAGTGGCGAAGGGGACTTGCCTTGCCTTCAGCCTATTGGAGCTATTGTGGATCTAAATTAAATAAATAGGGACCCTCGTACCTTTGCCCCCCCTTAATTTTCCATCAAAGACGTCTGGAACTCCCTCATCAGGTTCTCCTCCCAGTCCCTGTGTCGGTGATCGCTTGTTAATGCCCAGTCACTCCGATTTCTAACGTATCGAACCAACTCGAGTCCAATAAGGCTTGGTCGGGTTTGGTCTAACGATGGTTAGCGGCAAGATTTTCTTGTGTTCTTGGAAAAGTTATTTGGAAAATGTCCAAGTTCCTGACTACCAGTATTCTGGTTTCCCTGGTAGTCCTTTAGGATTAGCGATTGGTGTTCAAGTTTCGAGCTCTGCCAATGTGCGTTAATAGTTTTTTAAATGGTATCCCATTGACACCATGGAATAGATAACAATCCGGAATTCTACCTCCATTTTACATTCTTGGCCCTAGATCCGGACTGCCACATGTACTTTTGCCATTTGTTGGCATTAGAGTGCCGATGATGGATGGTTTGGTGTGCTTTTCTTCTTTTCTATAGTTCTTTTTTAGCCACTGCTTTGCTTTACCGACTCTTACAGTTGCTACATTTGTCATCTTTAGCTCTTGGTGGTGTGTTGTCTCTATGTCGTGGGGCTGTAGCATCTTGTGGTTTTATGCATACTCTTGCGATGTGACCCTGTCTCTCGCAGTACCGCGGCACACAGCGCTAAGAACAGGAACTAGAACGGGGGTGGTCTCCTCTGCACCTCGGTGCACTGAAAAGCCCTGATTACGATCTTTCTTCAGCCGTCAATGTCATTCAGCCTGGAATCTGTGGATCTCCTCCCTCAATGCGTCGTCGTCGATTCCGGATGATCACACTCTTGGCATAGTGTGTGGTGGTTTTGTAATGCACCTCTCTTGCCTTCTTTTTTGAAGTCCATGGCTCATTTCGGTTGGAGTTTTGGAATAGATTTGCAATTCATCTGCTGCATTTTTGGCCGCTGATTTTTTAGTTGCTTCTGCCGCCATGGCATTCAGCAAATAGCCTCAGTGACCAATAATCTTTGGCTGGGTTAGCAGCTGGCTTTGTAGGGTGAAGGTTTCTTAGTCCGAGGACCAACGCGATCCCTGAATGGCTTTGTCCATTAAGAAATTCGCATGCCCTCTAATGTCCCTGAGAGCCGGCTACAAGTCTGTGATGCTCTCACTTCTCTTTGGTCCCATTTGTAAATTCACAGCTTTTCTAGGTCCTGGCCAGACATCTGTTTCACATCTTCTGGTTTTGTGAGTGCCTTGGCCATCTTGAACACTGTGGGCCCACAGTGGTGTCAGGAACACAAGGTCTTTTCCGATTGTCTGAGATTCCTTGCAAATCATTGCTTTCAGGAGCATGAGGAATCTATCGATGTAGGATTCCCAGTCCTTGTTGCTGGGTTGAATGGTGCAGGTGGTGAGTTGGTTCGGCCATTTCATCTGCTCGTTCTCGATGCCACGTGTTCAACTGGTCTCTCTCTCAAAATCCCATCCTGTCGCCAGTGTTGTGTTCGCGAAGAATGAGACTGGAGACCAGCATAACTTCAGCTCTTTTATTTAGTGCAAAAAGTCAGTCTGAACCAGGAGCCGTGGCAGCTCTTTTTATAGAGAGGCTGCTCGCGGCTCGTGGCCAATGACAGCTATTTGTTTTTCCCGCCACTGAGTTGGCCAATCATAGGTGAGGTATTATCAGCCAATCAGCATCGAGACAGGAACCAGTGAGCTTCTAGTATTTCCTGACCAATAGGAATAGACTATTAGAAGTACATTAATATGGAACAGGGTGGGTGCTAACTTTCTACACATCGATAAAGAGAACGAGAATTCATAGACTCCCGATTTTAGACTGGTGCCTTAACCATTAGACCAAACTGGCAGCATGCATTTCCTTTATACACGATGGGGAGTTGTCATCTATTATAATCTGGTGGCACAAATATATGGTACCTTTTTCCGGCATGTAATTCCCAGATTGACTTCATCAGTGCTGTGCATTAAAAAAATAATGCTGGTTTTCAACTAGCAAGATCTGGCTTGTAGTTCATCTCAAGGTCATAAATATAATGGATCTCACAGACTGAATGCTGTCACCAGGGAAGCAAAGCTGCTGTGATGAAGCTATCACACTTCATTATAGGTGGAGAGCTGCTAGGAGACAGCTTGATTTCAGCTTGTACCAGCAATTGAATTCTCTGTCCTGTAAAAAAGATGTCCCTTAAATTGTAATGGTTATGTCCCTCCTCAGTCATCTTGAAAAGCATATTTCTAATTTACAGATGACATCTTTAAATGGAAAAGGGTGGTGGCGGCGACTGCTCTTCCTATGCACATAGCCTTGAATGTTTTTTTAAAAAGAAAATTATGATTATTTTTGTCTGTCTCCCAGCCTTTTTAAATCACATGTTTTCACATGGGTGGGGGTGGGGAGGGGGAGAAAAGAATAACTTCTCTGGTGATACTAATTTGTCTCAGCATTAGAGAATAATTGGGTGCTAGAAATCTCTGGCTGAAGGAGTTTTGTCTTGCTAATTTTCATGTTAGCAGCATTGCACTGTGCTTCTATTATCAGTGTTTGCATCTTTATGTGGTAGTGATGTAAACATCAATACATTAATATCATCAAACAGAACAAAGTGAAATGGAATGGTAGCACATATCAGGGCAAAGCACTGGCAGTTCTCTCATTCTGACCTTGACAGAATAGAAATAATTGATTATTCAGCTCATAACTGTGGCTCCATTTGTGTCTTAAATATTATTCTCTTAATCTTGGAGCACATTGAGATTCTGTTACTACCTCCACCAAGAGGTTTGATATGCACAACGAAAATGTCAATAATTTTTTTAATTTTATTTTGCTTCATTTTCCTGTTCAGCTGGATTATTTACTCAGGAAACGGGGAAAAGATCTTAACTTGAAGCTAGTCCATAGGGATACTCCATGATGGCCACTTTCATCTGCTTCATCATATCCTTCTGTTAATGAATAGAATAAAATATGAGCAGGGATTTGGCTAAATTGAATGTTGCTATCTCCCCAATTAAATTTTAGGACCTTGCTGGTTGGAAACAAGGTGCACAAACAACCCCCCCCCCCAAACTGCTGTTCAGAACAACTGCAGAAAAAAGGAGGAGCTGTATGTAAAGTAATAGCTGAACTAATTCTTTTCTGTCATTGTTTGACAGGTACTCTATTTTAGAATTCACTCCACTTAAATGATCCATTTACAAAGTGTGATGGTTTTTCATGTTTTACTGCTGATTAAGTTATGTAATTTTCACAAAATGGGTCCTTAAAGTGGCAAAGGGGTTACTGATGCACAGGATAATTTACATGAGCAATATCTGTATATTTGGAGTTTAATAAGAACCTCAGAAGGGCAACATTTTTTTTATGGGACAATTTATTTGTGCAATTTATCTATCACCTCAGTCTCCACAGAGAAGTGGGTTGCAAATGTAATTTAGATAATTTATGAAATCTTCACATGAATTTACCTCTCATTAAAAAAAATAAAAAATCAAGGAACAGCCACTGGGTGGGAGGAGTGGGCACAAAAGGGCAGATTGACAAAGCGAAAGGAAAGGAGCATGTGGAGTGTAATATCACATTCTTCTGTCATGTTGATGAAAGCAGCAATATACTAATGGAACTGGACTAAGACTACTATCTTGGGTGCCTTGGCTGAGACTGATATGAAGGAGAAAAAACTTAATTGATTATGGGAAGAAATATCCCTGCAGTCTTGTCATATGGATTGTTGTGGAGTCTAAATCTACCTGTAGACATTTGTAGCTAGTCAGGGGTCATACACCATCTACCACCATAGCTGCCTTGCATAATCTCCGTCCCTTCTACCTAATAATTCATTCCACTTTTAAAATTTGCAACCAATGCTTTAGATTGCAAATCTAGGTTCTGAGGGTGACACCCTAAGAACCATGGAATATTTCAGACAGAGAAAGAGGTAAAAAGAAAGAAATTTGATATAGAATCCTCTCTTGGGCTACTCCCAATTTTGAATGGATTCTGTCTTGAATGGCAGAAAGAATCAAAGGAAGGCATTCTGTGGGTGACCATGAATCAACTTTTCGGTGCACATAATTGAAAGTCTTTCTCCCCCCCCCCCACGCAGTGTACCATCACACTATCCTGTTATCTCAGAAGCCCTAAACCTGGCAGAGAAATAATTAATCCCTTAAAACTCCAAGTAGCCAGCAAAAGGTCAGACAGGTGAAATCACTATACCTCCCTCATTTTCTGAGCTGAACTTTTTAAAGTATGTTGGAATCTCCAATTAGAAACCAACAGAATTTAGTTTAACTTGCCCATTCCAAGTAGGCTGAATTAATGGAACACGTTAGAACTATCATTTCAAAATGTGTTCTGTATTTTAGATGCTGCAATTGCAAGATGCAGAAACAAGGATTTGGAGCAAAGCAAAAGCAAAAATATGGAGCACATCAGTTTTCTGGATTTATACCAGTTTCTGGGCACAGTTTCAATTGCTGTAAAGATTTAAACAGCTCTGACACCTTAATGAACATCTCCTATATCTCTTATTTGTACATTAATTGAAATAAAAAGAGTACTCATGCTGTGAAAGTCCCTCTCCTTGGAAATCCATCCATTTTTTTTCCTGGAGTGGCATTCCAAATTATTTCTTTGACCAGCTTGCATCCTGAATGTATCTACTTTATTTCTATTTTTACAATTGTTTTCCATCACATAGTTTTAAAATGTCATGTATTTTACAGTTCATACTCAGGAATCTTCCAGCCAGAGGAGAAAGTACGTGCCTGCAATTTGGCAGTTCAAATCCCATCAGGTTCAAGTTTGACTCAGCCTTCCATCTTTCCGAGGTGGGTAAAATGAGGACCTGGATTGTTGGGGGCAGGGATGGGCTTCAAAAATTTTAGCAACGGGAATTAGGGCGGAGCTGGTGTCATGATGATATGGCATGCGATCTCGGAGGTCTGAGATTGCAGCCGATATCTTTGCCCCTGGACGGTCCAATTGGACCTAAACCATCCTGAAGAGATGGCAAAAGTGAAGAGCACATCCTGCTGATCCCAGGGATACTGCAAAGTCCCTGGTTGATCCATGTTTGTTTGTTTTTTTAAAGGGAAAGTTTTAAAGCTTCTTTTTTCTTTCTTTTTTTTTTCTGGTATTTTTTTTTGTTTTTTTTATTTACTTTTGTGGTTCATTTTATGTATTTTTTTATTTTGAGACCCTTCAATTGGAATTAAGGTGTTGAAGAACCTGAAGATAATATTTCCTTTCCTTTTGTTTTAGTACATCACCTTTTTTAACATTATTGATTTTGTTCGTTGTCTCTGTTGTTGTTGGTGTTGTTGTTAGACTTTTTTCTCTTCACCATTTTATTTTACTTTGAATTCAATTAATTTGGAGGGCTACTTCACATTGGACTTAAGACTTAGAAGAACCTGAAGATATTTGAATTGTTTACAAATGAGTAGGAACATTTGCAGCTCCTGATTCTTCAAACTTCGAACTCCTTCCTCTCCACCATCTGGAGTGACAACATTCAATACAGACAATGTTAAAGCCAAGAAAAGGAACAAGAAAAAGTGACTCTGCAAAATGATTATGCAAGGAATTCAAGATATTAAATCAAGATCAGGAAAAATTGAAAAGAGAATAGAGAATATCATGAACAAAGATAACAGAAGAACATTGAACAAAGAACAAGAAACATTGAACAAAGAACGGGAAGACTGATGAAAAAGTGGACGAGGCATCCAACAAATTGATACCGTCCAAAGTATGATGAGAGATTCCAAAAAACTTGAAGAAGAAGATAAACAAAAGAGATAGAAAGATGGAGAATATTGATTAATGATTAATGGTGATTGAACAAGATAAAAGTTGGTATTGAGATTGGAGGATGGAGTAGATCAGACAATTCTATTCTTCAGATTCCAAAATGTAGAAGGAAGAAAAAGGACAAAATTTAGCATGAGATAATGATAGAAACTGCGGCTGAAGCTTTGGAAATTACTCAAGAGAAGACTGATGGAATGGAATAGATGGGTTTTATCAAATTTTTCACGAAGATAGACGCGAATGCAGCGACATAAACTTACCAAGAGAAGTCCACATCAGATTTCCAAAGAAAGCGTATAAAATGCCAGATATCCTGCGTGCAAAAAGAGAAAGCATTGATAATATAACAGACAAGGAGATTGTGGTTTAAAACAGATACCTAAGAAGAGATGAGAGAGAAGCGCCCGTAGATGAAGGCAGCAAATACCAATTCTTGACTAAATGCTACTTAAAAAAAAAGGTGAATTGTAGATGGCTGCATTCCAGGAAGCGGTTAATGTTCAACACTGCAAAGACAAGAGAGACCATAGAATTGAGTTCAATGAGACAAGTGGAAATTTTTTATGCAATTTTTGGAAGAAAGACGGAGGAGGCAGAAAAAGCAGATCTTCCTTAATTGAATTTGCAAGATGACTGTCTAAAATGGCGGCTGGAAAAAGAAGAGGCTGCAGTAGGTGGAAAGTGGAAGCAAAGACACAACGTGAAACTAAGATTCCACAAGAACTGCTAAACCCATTATAAAATATACCATGGAGAAAAAATGATTTACAATTATAATATAATTGGATTAATCCAACCACTAAAAGAAAGGAAAACTTTTCATTAAATTAAAGAAATTAAAATTTGATATAATTGTTTATAAGAAGTACATATCAAAAAACAATATGAACAATGTTGGTACAGCCAAATTTAGGGAAAATATCTTACTTCTTTGAACTCAATGTAGAAAAGAGGAGCTGCTTTTATACACATTAAAGAGACCACCCAGCAAATTAAAATCATATACTGATGAAGATGAGAAGAATATTAATGGAGGACAATAATGGACAATAATAATGGAAAACACTCTCTTGACTCTACAAATTATGATGCATCCAAATGATAAGCAAGAAGAATCTTTAACAAAAATTACATATGAAACATAATTGAACTGGGACTATGCAATATATTATAATGGCGAGACTTTTATTAGGAATTAATGAGACAACAAATTGGCACTGTACAGAAACAACACCAAAGCTCACCACAGAAGGACTCTCTCAAAATCTTTTTTTAAAATGGTTGAAGGAAAATGAACTTAAAAGAATACATGGAGAAAAGAAATTGCTTAAAATTAAAACAATATACCTTCTAGGACAAAATATGACATCTATCGATGGTCCAGAATAGACATGAATGGATGTCAACAGAGAGTAATATCTAAATCCAAGAAATAAATATTGAAACAACGACTTGGGCAGGCCAACAACCAATGACAATTAATTGAAAGGACAAAAAGAAGATCAAGATGGACAATTAAATAATACATTTTAAAGGAAAACAGACTTCATAAGGTGGATGGAGAAAAGAACTGGCTCTTTTTCTTTACGAAGAAAGATAGAAAGAAGATACATCAATCTCAGAATGATATTGTGATACAGTGAAGGCATATGTCCAAGAGGGCTTGATAATAGATTATACAGAGGAAAAGGGAAATCACTAGGAAAAGGCTAGCCTTCCAAGCCTTAGGAGGATGAGCATAAAAAGACTGATGAGAAAACAGAGCTACAGGAAAATGCCACAAAAAAAGAATATTAAGTTAAAAATGGACATAATTAAAACAAAAAGCTGTCAAATAGAAAAAGAAGAACTCTGCACAGAAAATTAGTAGGTGCTAGAAAGAACTACTTTGAGATTCAAACAAAACGTAGGCCGTGAGCAGCGTCTAGTATAAAACGTGAGAAAGGGAGAAAGAAGCCAAGGAACATATCACAGTTAAATAGATGATCAGGCTCAAATTTGCTATGGCGAGTAAAGAGAAGAAGGACAATCATCGAGATTTTAATGGGAAATTATTTAAGCAAGAGAATATTGATGAGGAAAAGAAGCTTAAGGCAGTACTTAGAGAATGCTAATTTACCCTAAGATACTGAAAGAGCACTGAAAAATGTTTAGAAAGCAATATAATCAGAATGGAGATAAAGGCCCTGTCACCACTGCCAACGGATGCAAAACGGACACCAATGATGAGCCAAAATGTTCATCCGTTTGTTACCGCTCTCAAAGGGGCAAAAAAATTGAAATTTAACCCGGAGCGGATAAACAGCGGGGGCTGGAGGACGGCAGGGCGGATGGAAA
>BHFT01038794.1:0-57931 GCA_004320025.1 Laticauda laticaudata
CTTGGCCAATAAAGAATTCTATTCTATTCTATTCTATTCTATTCTATTCTATTCTATTCTGTTCTGTTCTGTTCTGCTCTGCTCTGTTCTATTCTATTCTATTCTATTCTATTCTAAACATTGGAAAACATTCCTTTGAACTCCCAACTATGATAGGTAGTCCATAGGGATGTAGCCATGCTTGATGAGAGATCTAATAAAATCTTCCCCATCCAGGTTGCTACAAAAGGCACTTCACCCAGTGAAGGCAATGCTATTTTTTCCCATATATTCTGATTAGAAGTGATTCAGATAATCAGTTGAATCTATTGATAGTTGAGAACTTAACTACTATGTTCTCAACAATTGTACTCAAAAAGGAAGGCTGGAAAGAAGTCAAAGTTGACAAACATGACCAAATATGGCACATCCCTTCTTCTTTCAATGCAGGTGACATCAATTATAGATGCACAATGGACAGGCATATCACCCATCATATGTACCAATTCCTGGTCAAAAATTGGGTAATAGAAGTGTAATCATAGGGAATGCTTAATTTTACCCACATGGTTCCCCTCCCCCCCATTTAAGTATGTCCAGGGTATGTAAAATTGTCCTAAAGAAAGTATATGGATTGAACTGATTCAGTCCTCACAATCATAAAATTATACATGAAAGTTTTTCTGGATTGTAACATTTCAAGAGTCAGAGAACAGATTGCCTCTGTGTACATAGCCTAATGATAAACAAGAAAATAATCTTTCCTGCCCTCTGAAAAGTAGCTTTCATAAAAAGTATGCTTTGTTATTCAATCACCTTCCATATCTTCTATCAGCTCTAATTTCTATAGGATACCTATTTTAAGGTTAATTATATGAAAGAAATGCTAAGATTACTGTCTGCTACAAAAACTAAATAGCCAACTACAACAGCTTTATTGTCTCTATCTTTTACAAACTAAAAGTTCTGCTTGAATATTAACTTGACTTACTGAAAGCAAAAGCTCCTTATCTTTATACTGCGAGGCAGATAAAGAAAGCTGCAGGGTGGGATGTAATTTTGTGCTAATGGACAGAATTTGATGTTTAGTCCAGACCTGCTTTCCTTTCCTTTAATGCAGTGGTCCTCAACCTTTGTGACTTGGTGGCCCAAATGGGAGGGGGAAGGGAGAGGGGAACTGAGCACACAGTTTAACTTGCATGAGCAGCGGGCCGGCACACACATGCATGCAACTCGACTTGTGTGAGCTGAGCTGCCCCTGCATCAGTACATCACTTGCAGAAGTTGAGCTAACCTGCTTTCCAGCTCTGTTCTTCTGTGCAGGGCAACAAAAGAAGACCCAGCTGAATAGCTGGGACTTAGGAGGCAGAAAATAGAGGGGTGTGGGGCCAGTCATAGGTAGTATTTGCCAGTTCTCTGAACTACTCAAATTTCCACTACCAGTTCTCCAGAACTGGTCAGAATCTGCTGAATACCACCTCTGGTCATGACTCTTGGTGACTGTGTGGACAAGTCTTTGCAGTTTACTTGGCAACATTTTTAGAAGTGGCTTGCCATTACTTCTTTGTAGGACTGGGATGGTGACTGGTTGATGGTCTTTTTTATGTAGTGTGGAACTAGAAATCATGGTCTCCTAGTTTCTAACCTAGAGCTTTAACTACTACACCAAACTGATTCTCTCCTTCAGAAATACTATAAAGATACTTCTGGTGCAGGGAGAAGCAGATATTAACCTATGTCTCATAGGACATAGAGCATGTCACTGCATTTTGTCCATAGTAATTTTCCAATTAGTTACAATTAGGATTAAGTCTCAAGATTCTGCCATGCATCTCACACCCCAATGATACCATCTTTCTCTATGAGGTTTGCTGGGTGATCTTTGGCTAGTCATAGTCTCTCTGTTTAGCCTTACAGGTTGTATGTGAAAATGGAGAATGAGAAAAATAAAAGAGGGGAAGAAGCAGTGGAATGGCAGGATATGATTGACACCATGTACAGGTATAAGAGAAAGAGGAAGATGAACAATATCCTCAATTGTGCAGTTTTGAATGCTTTTTAGTTCCATGTGGACATCTGATGAAGTGCAACTGAATAGAGTTTGTTGAACCAGCTTCCTAATTTTCCCAAAATCCAGTTAATTCCAGATATCATCAACAGCTTTTATTTTACAGAGTTCAGGGAACAGAAAGCACTAAACTTGATTCAAAAAAGGCAGAAGTGGGGAAAACTACGGCTAAATGTTGCTGAACTATACCTTCCAGCAGCACTGGTCACCATGATCAGTGGGGAAAGATGCAGAGAGTTGTAAATTGGTAGTATCTGGAAGGTCAAACTTTTCCCATCCATCATTAATAACAAGCAAATATAGTTTGTGCTCTGTCTGGTGACCTAAAGTTTATTGTTCCTGTCGTTGGGAAGGTTGCAAAGAAAATACTGCATTCTCTCTCTTTCAAATGAAAGTCTCTTTTCTAGACTTCAGCCATATAGTTTAATGTGTTAGAAATCTAGGCTCCAGAGGAGTTTGGATAGATTTGGTTTCATTCTGTTTTTCACTCTTGTCAATCTGCCAGCTTTGCTTCCTGTTACCTAATTTTTGTAACTCCATCAAGTATACCATATCAAATGACAAGAATTTGGCTCTTGCTCCCTTTTGGCCTGCCAAAAAGTTTCTTCCCACCAGTGAATTTTGGCCACTTAGTTCCATTGTCTTGCGTATTTTCTCTCAGCCAGTCTACATGATATATCTGCAATGGATTTGTTGACTAAGACATTTGCAGAACTGTGAATTTATCTGCTGTCAGGCAAAAAAAATGGACATGAAATTTTATCATGAATAACAGGGGGGATGAGAGGAATAAAACCTGAGGATTTTAATACACTTGTAGTAAATGTATGTGCATTTAGTATTTAAAACGGTTAAATCAGGGATCTCCAAACTTGGCAGTTTTAAGACTTGTGGACTTCAACTCCCAGAATCCTCCAGCCAGCTGTGACTTCTGGGTTAATTCATGGCAACTGGACTGATGTTTGTTAATTTGAGACGTTTCATTACTGATCCAAGTAAAAATAAAATATTAGTTAGGCAGAGAGTCAAAGAGTCTTTGGAATGTACTAACTCTCACCACACCAACTGCAGGGGTTTCTCCCCAAAATATATTGAGATATGTAAATGAAGACTCACAATCATCCAGGACAAAAGTATTTAAAAAGGTTAAATCATGGCAATTGGACCAGAGTTTGTTAAGCTAATACATTTGTTACTCATCCAAGTAACTTCACCAGTCAAAATTAAAAAAAAAAGTTAGGCATGTATACATTTAGGCATTTACTTCTTCAGACATGGATTTTATCTATCACAAATCTTATGCAAATTACTTATCTCTGTACCTTATTTGTAGGAATGTTTTCTTAAGATTCATAATACATTCTTTTTGTTCCTGTCAACCTACATTGCAAAATGTTGAGTACTGATTTTTTTTAAAATATTAATTAAGCCATGATTTATATATTGATTTGAAGCATGGAATTAGGTAAGCTTGTGAAGTAGGCTTTCCCTGCCTCTAGTCAGCACTATTTAAAAAAAAAAAACCAGCTGCACATTATGCTTTCTATCCATGATCATTTCTTCATTGGAAGGGACAGGAAGAATATAATCCAGCTGCAGGGGAACTGAATATACCCAGAGAGGATGAAGTGATTGTTTAGCTCTTCTCCCCTTTCCAGCTTCATGTTATTTTCTGCAGATTGCCCTGTGCCGAAATACATCTTCCACAAGGCACGGACAGATCTGGCAAGGGATGATGAAGACTAGGAAAATGACACATCAGAAATGGTTATGTTTCAATTAAAAAGGAAAAGACTAGAAATCCCCTGTGTAAAGCATAGATTGGATCTCAGATAGAGCTATTTCACCTGAGGTTTGGAAACATCTTAGTGATGCTTAGTGATCTTGATATAGAACGTGTAATCCACAGGCCCAGATTCATGATCCCTGTCATTTGCTGAGACTACAGGCAAATAAACAAGGCTTATTGGGAGAATGTTTCAAAAGACAATCCGACAATAACAAAGCTAACTTTTCTGTCTCTTGCACAGAGGTGGATTTGTAGCTGTGCAAATGCAGATAGATAAATTCCACAAAACATCCATAACAAAGTACATTTATTGGTACATCAGGTATCTTCATAACTCACATTTGTGATGTTCTTCTTTAATGACCAATCCTTTGTATATCAGCCTTGCAGTAAAAGATGGTTATCTCCTAACCCATCTCATAGCGATAGAAAGAAGGTGCCATGAGTAAGAGAGTTCAGACAAAGAATGAAGAAAACTTCCCCAAACCTCACGAGGGTCAAACTAGTGACCAATCAGGATTACAGATGTGGTCATGTGACATGAACTACATTTCCCAGGATACCTTTAACTACATTTACCATGATGCATTCCATTAATGGGACAGCTCATAATTCCTAAGTAATTATCCAATTCCCATAGACTGGCTGGGACAGCACACTAACGCTACAACATCTTTATTGGAAAGTCTGAGGGAAACCTATATTTCTGGAGTGCTTTCCCTTAGTACTATATTTTAATCTAGAGGCTGTCTTTTGGGGTGGGGGGAGTGCAATCAACCTGGAGAACAACCTGGCATATTAACAGGCTCCTTCAAACCTCTCTAGTAAGACTCTAAATCAGGGGTGTCAAACTCATGATCACGGTGGCATCACATGACATGTTAGGACTTCCCCCCTTTCACTGAACTGGGCGTGGCCAGCGCGTGATGCATCTAGCTCGCAGGCCCAGATTTTGACAGCCCTGCTCTAAATAGTTAAATTAATCACAAGATTCTGAAGAGGTGTAATTGGGAGGACTGGTTATAAAGGTATTTTCCAGTGTCATAATCTTCAATGGTCACTAAGCAGGATAGTCATTAACTGAGGACTGCTTGCATTATTAAGAGTGCAATTCTATGCAGGTTCCCACAGGGATATAACAATTAGGTTGCAAAAATCCAGGCAATAGCACCAAAACGTTGGTGTAGTCAGTATATATTTGCTACCATTTAATAAGTGTCTGGAATTTTGCAGCCCTCCTGCAGATGACCCGATCTTTCTCTTGATGACTCACTTCCTCAAAAAATACTTGAGGTTGACTTAATAAGCCAAAGTATGGAACTTGTTGATGTACTAAAATACACATGCTTGCTGCTGGCTGTACTGATAGAGGGTCCTGGAAGCTTTAATTCAGGAAAAGCCACAACTTCTGCATTCATGACAAAGATGTCTGATAGTAATAACAAATTATGTTCTTGTCTGTGTTGGTAGCTATACTGAATTTTATGGGACCATAGAGATGTCGCGCAAAGCTTTAGTATAAGAAACCAAATGTTTGGGGGCTAGCCTGGAAGGAGGCAAACATAAAGATGTGAATACATTATGAGCATGCTTTAAAAATGAATGGATTGATTTAAAAAAAACCTACATATTTATACAGGTTTACATGGTGGAGAAAAATGAATCAAATGGAGGAAATGGTACAACCCTTCAATCCATCACCATTATACTTTATCATTTGTTTTGAGATTTCATCTTTTGGAGGTGTTTTTGCTATGGTGTTGGATAGACAATGTTTTCTGCTTAAGTTTACCTTTGTATATTAGATCTACATTTAGATCTAATATAGTTCACATATACACATTACTAACAAGTACTGTTAGTCCTGCATCAGCATTTCAGAGAGGAGAAAGCCAGCAAAAATAAGCTGAAATATTCATTTTGCTATCTGGAAAGCACTTTTGTTGCAAATCAAAAATTTCATATATATTTTTGCTGTTCCCACAGCTCCCTGAAATATAAACAAGAGGACTTCAGTTTTGTTGGCAATCTTCCTTGCCATCATCCCTGCTGAATGGTGAAATTCACAGAAAAAAAAATGATTTGTTCAAGTTTAATTTTATTGGGAAACATTTGAGCAGAATTAAATACCAATGCTTACTTCTATCTGACCTTAGTGACAAATATTTGTATACACAGAGGCATTTCAACTCATTGGTACAGAAATGGTGTAACTTAGAGTTGCATCAGTTTCCAAAACTGATGGCTTGAAAGGAGAGGATTCATGATCCACACAGCTAACAGGATAAATTCAAATATTTTTCATGTTATGGGCCAAAGAATGCAGAAGAGTTCAGTACTATGTTATGTTCAGTGTTAAAAACTTTTTTTAAAAAAATATTCTATTAAACACTGATTCTGTCCACATTGGAAATCCACCAATATCTTCTGAAAATAAGATTAACTTTATTTGTTTAATTATAGCAGCTGTAGCATTTGAAACTTTGCTGTAGCAATGTGCTATTCAATCAATAATTGGTTTGATTCATACAATACAGAAACAGTAGTCAGAAACAGTAGTTTTCTGTAGTGATTGGGTTTGCATAATACACAAAGTCCAGAACTAAACAAGCCACATAATGGTTGTATGATCCAAATAACCGTGATTTAGTCAACAAGTCATGGTAAAACTAATCATAGTTTAGCATAATATGCAAAGCCTATCTGATTCATACATTTCACGCATAAATAAACTCATGAAGTTTCTTTATGGATAGACACTAACACAGTTGTGATTTACCATAATGTATGAACTCAAATTCCTTATTTAAATAGAACTCACACCTAAGTAAACATGTGAAAAAATGAAGTCACCGTTTGCTTAACCATGAATAAGCTGAATAAACAGTAGTAGGCTTGGTTCAAATAAAAACTAAACTATGAACCTTGGTTTACAATCAATAGTCTGAATTTATACACTACATAAACAGGCAAATTACTGTGTTTTCTGAATCCAGTCCTTGGGAAAAAAATCAAAGTCTAAGCTAATAATGAAAATAGTATTGTATCAAGAAAGGTACATTATATTTAAGAAAAAAATATGTATTTTATCCAAAATATTTAGGTCCAACAAAAAACAAATTATTTTATTTCTCGGGCTTCTATTCAGCTTCTGTCATAAAACTGACTGCAAGTGGAATTTGTGACTTAATAGTGGTTAATAGGTATATTGTTATAATGAAGCCTGATGATGGCAGATGAGATTCTTGCTGAAAGTTGCTTACAACTTTACAGAAGCTACACATGAGCTACAAACTTTAACGAACTACCAATGACGTGGATAATACCGCGAAGGAAGCTAAATCAGCAATCACTATATATAATATATATACTATAGTATATATATATTATATATATTATATATATTTATATATATATATATATACTACTACTATATGTATATATATAAAGAGCCTACTCGCCCGGATACTTCTTACATTTGTGCTGTTTAGCTTCTTCGGGTACTTATCCCACGTCATCTGTAGTTTCCTGTCAAAGTGCGTAGCACACGTTTCACGCAGCAATCTCATCTGCCTCATCAGGCTCTGTGTGGCGGTTGTCTGTCTCACAGTTCCTCTGTTTCAAATTTCGAAACAGAGGAACTGGAGACCACATCCACACAGTAGCCCTGATCCGTACTGGCCGATTGCAGGCTATTTCTCGATTAAACGTTGCTACAACGTTAACAGAACTACAATGGTGGGATATTACCCGAAGAGGAAGCTAAACAGCACCAGAATGTAAGTACCGCGCAGAGCTTAACAAAACAAGTATATTATATATTATATATATATTATATATAAGTATATAGTATATATATATATATATTATATATATATACTACCACACACATACTTACATATTGTATAATTATTTTTACATAATATACCTATACATACTGCAAGTGGCATGGCATTCTCGTGACAATCTGAATTTAATACACATCATGTGCCTCCAAAATAAACAAGATAATGGATAACAACAAAAATAAATCTTTCATATCATCTTGAGGAAAAGCACGTCTGAATAATTGTCATTTCCTGCGGAGACCGGACACCGTGAAGGAAACACCCAATTTTCAATCATTCCCAACTAGACCTAGTTCTCATAAACAACCAGATCATCACAACACTCTAACAAACAATCAAACAAACACCATCACACCCACCACCTGTCCATTGTCATCATCATGATCATTATTCATCTCATCATCATCAAGCAGTTTTGATCCTAATATTAGAACGTTGAGATCATAATAGCTTCCCATAGTGATAAATTATAAAATGATGTGACAAATGATTTGACAGGTTTGATAGTTTTCCATACTCCATTTCTAGATCATGGTCTACTAATATTAATGACATCTGGCATTTAATGACATCTGGCAAAGCTATGTACATACAACTGATACCTGGTACTGGTACAAGACATATGGTGCCACCTTAGGCCGACTACTGTCAAAACAAAGATGACGTGGTAATAAAAATATGCAGTCTCAATTTACTGCGAGTGCCGTTTCACACTAAAGTCTTGTGAAACTAATGATGAAGTTCTTAGATTTCTGCATTAGTAGGCAGATTTAAAGAAAAAAATGATAAACCATGCAATGTTTTTATATTGGAAGGTATGAGAATTCAACCTGTGAAAAGGATTTCCTAGCAACCATGTTAGAGAATTTAATGTGAAAGGACAACTCTGTACAGAATCTGGACAGAGGTAAAATGTCTCCATAAGCTCAATTAACATTGGCTAATTTTTGTTATTAATTTAAGGAGTTGCACTATTGGAATTATTGGGAAGGCTGAAAAGCAGCCAATGTTTCCTCTAATTTCTGACATGCCACATTAACAAAAATGTTTTTGCAACTTTTTCCAGATATCAATAACTGTATCGCATGGCATGAACAAGTCTAATTTTGTATATAGCACATGTGGCTTTGTGGACATGTCATTTTTCAATCGTTACAGGGGAATTGCATTTAATAAAAATATAAAGCACCTTGTTTTCAGAGCAGCTGTTTAAACACAGTCTTTTAAGAAACTGAAAATAACATTCAAATAATAACATTTAGAATCTGGGTGCAAATGACTTAGCATCACATTTGCTGGAACCGCTCATTTAAATTCCCCTCTCATAAGCTCTGTTTATCAGACCAGAGTCTTATCTGCCTTCCAGCTGGTCTATCACCTCTCCTGTTACAAAGAGCTCTCCAGGTGTGATATCTTGTTTAAAGGCTTCTGCACCTGTTGTTTCAGCTGCTACTGATGTAGCTTTCTTGCCTTTAGTCCTCTCTTCACAGCTGGGCCCTTTGTTGCTTTAGAATTCAAACTGACAGCCTACAACACCTTCTCCCCCTCAGCCTTTCCTCTAACATGTTGTAATGTGGATGGCAAGAGGCCACAAGGCCCTTAATATGATCATTTGCATATTTAGATAAGCCAAGGGCTTTTTTTTTTTTTAACCAAAGCTTTGGGACAAGGTATACTGGGTTTATCTCTTCTGAGCCAGATAAGTGGGTTGGGGGATGAGGGGTTGTACACAAGAAGCTCAACATGAAAAGTGTCTCAAAATGTTATGACACAAAACCTATGACGTTCATATTGGGCGTTGGTGTTTTTTTCTGGCCTTAGTATTATAATCTCAGGTCAAAATGTTTTGCCTTCTCAGAACATAATTAATTGATGCACTATCCTTATGGTGACTGTGGTACGAGTGCAAGCATTTGCAGAGCTAACTGTCAGCTATCAGTCAACAACCGTTAACCCATTGGACAGAAGAGAAAAGGCAAGGTAGCCAAAATAAGGGAATGNTCAACAACCGTTAACCCATTGGACAGAAGAGAAAGGGCAAGGTAGCCAAAATAAGGGAATGTAATTGGTGTGTGAAACTCATTGGCAGGCCAAAACTCTTTGGCGGGCAATAAACGAACAAAAAGCCATCTTTGAATCCACACAAGGACAAAAGTGTGGGTTTGTGTCATAATTTTACAATGCATATTTCACCAATGGCACATAATTACAGTTTCTACAAGATGACCATGCTGAGTTGTGCTGTGATTTGTTTGGATTTGGTTTCATAATGATATACCATTTCAGCTATTGTTATTTTTAATCCATGGTTTATGACTTGGCACAGGAAGAGGCATGAACTATTCCCCAACTCTGTTTAGATTTAATTAGCTCAATGATCAATGGCAAAACAGGGGAGTTTTAGATTTTAGACATTTTAGACATTTCTGGATAATTTATTTATTTGTCTGTTTAAGAAAATGTATATGGCCACCCAATTCACTCTCAGTGATTCCAGACAGCTTACAAGAATAAAAAAACTATGTAAGTGTAATGACACAGCTTCAAAATTAGAAATTTCCCTGTTCTATCGTCAGAGTGTCAATTGAATCCTAAAGCTCATTTTAATCCAGCATTTTTTCAATGCCCAGCCTTGTGGTTCTAAACATTCAAAAACTGAGCATGAAAATGATGATTTCCTCTTATCCCTACCATTTGGTATTCAATGGTATATTATCTTTGGATTTCCATTTGGCTGAATTGCCCAGCAATCACTAATATGTAATTCAGATACTACTTTTAAAAGCATAGCTAAATTAGTGACCATATCTCATGCAGAGTCTAGAATTCCATACAACAATCATATGTTTTGTTAAGAGATGCTTCCTTTTGTCAGGGATCTACTGCCAATTTCAAGTGGTAAACATGTTGAGGATATGACTGAAAAGGAAATTAGAAGGAAGAAGAACACAACGAAGGACTAAATTACAAGTGCTTTGAGCAAATTAAAAAAAAGGGGGAAACAAATATTGGTCTGGCATTTAAAACAACAAAAGAAAGGCAACATTGTAGAGAGCTGTTGGTTTCGATCTACCAATGGAAACAAAACACAAAACCAAACATAATAGATATTCCTGTCCCCCCAGTCCCACAGACATTTCAGTAACTGAAGTGCTTTTATATTATTTTTACCCACAGCACAATCCTGTAGCGCTAAATGTCCAGTTTCATGTTTTGCTTTGGACAGATTGTTTTCTCCTTCATGTAGATGGATAATGCATATCTTTCTTTGCAGTCTTTAGAGCACTGAACTTGCTCTTTCCACCATAAACTACCCTGAGGAGTTGGTGATATATCATATAGGTTCAGGATTTGCTGCTAAAGGTTTCTGGCCAATAATTAAAAAGGAATCCTTCCCCGAACTCTGATTAAGAGGCAGAGCTCTGGGGAGAGAAAACTTGATGAGTCTTAGTGATGTGTTTGTTTGTCTTCTGTCTGTCCCGTGGAACCCCATCAAGTTCTTTGAAAACCCTTGGTATAGTAGATTCTGCCTCTTTAGACTTTAAGTCAAGGTTCCTCAAAGAGATCAATATCAACCCCCTCCCAAGAGTTGATGGAACTATCTAAAGGGCTGATTATTATTCTTTGCAGGGCTGCGAAAGTAGTATCTGTTAAATTATTTTTATATAATAAATGTGTGGGAAAGTCAATGAACAATCTGAAATTTTATGAAAGGGATCCATGAGCTCAAAAGTTTGAAGAGCCCTGCTTTAGATGATAGATTGAAGTTTTATGGTGTTAATTCTATGCTGGTAGAAATTAACCACAACAAAGATAGCTGTCACTTTTTTTTGTTTATTTTGATAACCTGTTTTTTTTTTACCTGGAGGGTATTCAATATGATGCTGCAGTCTGAAACAAGAGGTCCATTCTACAATCACTTTAAAGCAAAGTATACTATTTCCAGTAGCCAAGCTTACTGCAGTATCTCAAAGGCTGCCTCCCAAAACATCAAAGGCTGCACCCCAAAACATCAAAGGGTCAGGGTCCACTGAGGGGGATGCAAGCATTTTAAAAGGTGAAGGCATATCAAACCCTAGGACATATATTTTGTATTTTAAAACCGTCAAAAAGGAGGCAAAAAAGGAGTTAAAATGTTGATTTCATACATTCTGAGAGGCTGTAAGACCATAAAAAATGATGCTAAAAGGCCACTTGTGGTGCTCAGCTGTATTTTTTGGAACCCTCCTTTAGAGGGTTTCTACCACTTTATTCTGTACCATTTCTATGTTTTAAACATAACATCAAGGGATTCAAGAAATGGTGATAGAGTATCTTACTCTAATGATCTTCCAAAAGCATGTAAGAAGTTGGGTGTTTCCGAAGGCCTATGCAATAGAACCAGAAATGCTTTTTACTATGTTTGTGTTCTTTTAGCAATTTGGAATGTTGTGGATTATCTGGAGTCCTAGCCAGATTAGGCAGTTAAAAAATCCAGTGAGAGAATGAATTAATGCTGCTTCTTGGCTATGATAATGTTGCATATGTGACAATAGCTTCTTGTGCCATTAAGAAAAGTTACCTTCTGAAGTAGCTATAAAATCCAACAACTCTTGATAATGTATTCCATAGAGATTTTTCAACATTTCTTTTAATGATCTGGTTGAATAATGCACTTTGGTTGTTGTGGTTTTTAAATATTCCTAGATAATTGCTAAAACCAGTTAAATGTTATAGTTATGTCCTATGATGAGGAATATATCCCAACTTCCTCATTGGTCAACATTTTCTGTCCAGCATGGTTAATCCTTGACAGACAAAAATAAGAAAAATATATACAGATGAATTTGTGGAATCTATAATGCAATTGCAAATAGACATATCCAGTTGCTTATGTGCTACATATTCATCACAAAATGCTATTTCAGATACTTTAAGCCTTCTATATTCCTTAAAGCATGTACTTAATTCTTGCAAATCCACTTCTTCATGCAGTATTAACATGAAGCCACACCCCTACTTATGAATCTGAATCAGCCTTCCTACACTGAAAATGTTCGTTTAGAAAGTGCCTAATTTCAATTATTCCAGTCTGTAGTATAGGAGAGAACCATGTACATTGCCTTTAATTCAGTTAACCAAAATAAATTGTAAACTGCTGTTGGGGTGCATTTTAAAATAATAATTTTAGCAGCTACAGTTCAATCCTGAGCAGATCTGTTCAAAAGTAAAAGGTGTTAATAAAGAATTACTGATAATATCATTTTCGACAATAGAACAAGGATATAAGAGACTCAGGGCAGACCACATATCTGTTTAAATTAATATCTTATTTCTATCTGAAAGATATTCCGCTAAACATTCTCAACTGGTGTTCAAGGGCATTATTGTTTCTGAATGCCAAGGACATCTATATAGCTGTCAAGCCTGGTTAATAGCCACTGAGAATTATCTATGAATTTAACATATTCCATCTTAAAGTTAATAAATCAATTGATTTTCCCACAGTATACCTTCATGTGCCTTTAAAACTGTACATGTTATATGCAGACACATAGGCTGCAGTTTCAGGCTGTTACTCCTGATAATTTAACTATGGTTTACTTAATTAACCCAGCATCCTGCATTGATGCACTATATAGAACCAAAATATAGGCAGAATTTGTACAATACACTAGATTAAGATGCAGTTGGCTAGTCAATATATCATGTGAACATTCTAGGCACATACCAAATTTCTGATCATGGATTTTTGTGGCCGGAAAGTTTTCCTTTTTTCCTTGAAGTATCACAAACAATCATGTGGCAGATTTTTGTCTTCTACCGAGCACATTTGAAGAGTGGTGCCTCTCATGTTTGAAATAATACCTATCAATAAATTTACAAAATACTACTATATTAAAATTATAGCTTGTAATGCATATTAAAACTTACAATTATACTTTTAGAATTAAATAGACTTCACTTTCTAATACTAGAGAGGAAGAATGGGATGTCAGGAGAGAAACCTGACGCTAACACTTAACAGTAGGTAAAGGATACCTTCTCCTATGAGCTGCTCAGAGCATCCAGTAGTGAGAGGTGCTTAGTCTCCACATTCACAGGCTGAGCTTGATTTGTGGAAAGCTCCTCCTCCTCCACGTGACTCCTCCTCAGCGTTCCGTTGCTCAAGCCTCGTGCGAGACAGGCAGTGCTTTGGATACTTCCTTGACTGAAACAGGAATATTGCAGGTTTGATTGCAATTCGGTTTTCCTTTGGTTTTTCCTTTGTCTTTGCCCAATCCTTGTCAGTCTGAGAGTGCGGTTTAAGGGAAGCGCTGTTCACACACACAACACCCAAAAAAAGGTGGTGGGAGGCTTTGGAGCTGCTCTGCTCCACCTCCCACAGCCAAAATTTTCTACCTTGCAGTTGATTGCCACTGTGTCTTTATTCCGTTTGCTTGCTAGCGGCTTGATATTTCATTTTAAAACTCGTATAACCCTTACCCCCCCTCCGAACGCCATTTCTTCAGTGGGGAAGTTAATTAGTATTAATTCCCCTTCTTCTCACTGTTCTGTTGTTTGAGAGCTCAGGCTTTGTTTGAGCTCGTGCTTGGTTTGCAAGGTGGGAAGCTGCTGCTTGGAAGCGCGCGGAAAAACTTTAACTGCTGGGGGCCATCTTGAGTGCACCTCGTGGCTGCGCGCCTTATTTGTCTTTCCTGAGCTGTGTGAGGTATTTTCTGCTCGAAGGCAACAGAATCCTTCAGGATTCTGAGAGCTGTTTTTACCCTCATTTTGGCTACCTGCACTCGAGGATAATTAATTCGCTTTTTAAAAATTGTTGGCTTAACCCTCACAGCCTTATTCTCAGTGGCACAGCAGCAAGCACCTAGGCCAGTGTCCCCTGTTGCAGGAAGCTGCTGAAGGCCCTTACAATCATCAGTCCGGGCCTTAGGCATTCGTTATTTGGCAATTGGATTACTCATTAATATTGGTTGTTCTATTATTATATTGGAATATACATATCTCACTATTCATAGAGCAATTACAAGCAATTTATAGCAATAAATTTATAATAATTGATTACAATCATAATAATCACCCATGGTAACAAACTACTTAACAGTATAATATTTTAATTTTCAATAAAAATTATTACTTGAGATAGACTGATATTATTATATATATATAGACACCAGAGGACAACAACCAGATAGGTCTGACTCAGTGGATAAAAGTAGAAGGGGTGGTCAATCCAAAAGATCCTTTCAGGGAACAGGGAAACAGGCCTTCGGTGACTAAGATAACTCCCGGACCAATTCCCATTGGCGGACATCTTAAGTACTCGCTGACCAATGCGAACTCCTCTACTCTGACGCCTGTGTCAGAGATATGGTTAGATTTGGACTCACGCTGGAGTTTTAGATCCACTCCCCCAGATTCCTTCATGTCATACCCTCCTTCCACGGACCCGTCTAGCGTAATCTCAGGATTCCGCTATCCAACACCTACTGGATATACGAGCCATCCAACAGTAGCGACCAGCCAAAAAGGGCAAGGTTTATTCACATCTTTTCATTGTGCCAAAAAAATTCAGGGGGTGGAAAGCGATATTAGATTTGAAACGTCTCAACCGTTTTATAGTATTATCACAAATTTAAAATGCATACCCTCCAATCAATATTACAGGGCATCAGGAAAGGGGATGTGCTCACGTCCATAGACTTGACGGAGCGTACCTGCACATTGCTATTCAGCCCTTCCCCATTATAGGTTTCTGAGATTTTGCTACAATAACCACCACTTTGAATATGTGGCCTCCATTCGATGAGCCTCTGCCCCAGGACCCTTCACAAGGTCCTCGCAGCGCTAGCTACCCACCTCAGGAACATCCGGTATGCCTCCAGTGTTATCTTGACAATATTTTGATTTTATCTCCTTCCACCATCAGGCAGTCATAGACACTCAAACACATTATTATCCCTACAAGAACATGGTTTCTCATTAAATTGGAAGAAGAGTCAATTAACACCTTTGACCTGGTTAATTTCATTTAGGGGCGGTCATAGATACAGTGGAAAGCAAAGTTTATCTGTCACAGATAGACTAAATAGCATTCAAAAATTGTTAAGGAAATCAGGGCACTTAAGATGGTGTCCCTAATGGACTTATCCCAAATTGTTGGGCAAAATTGATTCATGTATTTCTATTATTCCTTGGCCCGCCTTCACACTAGATCCCTCAGTTGGTTCCTGCTACCGTTACCAGCGATCCGGCCGAAAGCAACTGCAAACACAAACAGTCAGGGTCCCACCAAGTTTGCTCAAATCCTCTACTCTGGTGGTCCAAATCAGTTATCAATAGAGGCTGTCTCTTCAAGGACCACAAAGGCTCACCATCACCACAGATGCAGTCTGTTTGGATGGGGAGCTCACATCCAGTCACTCACAAGCCCAAGGCTGATAGTCGACATAGAACAGTCATGCGAGTATAAAACTGTAAGAACTTGCGCAGTCACACCTAGGCCCTTCGGAATTTCGTTCCCACGGTCACGCGGTCAGCACAATACTGATACTGAACAGCAATGTAATAGCAAAATCTCATATAAACAAGCAGGGGTCACACAATTGAACAGCTCCTGTATTACATTCCTCCACTTTCGCTGGTGCCCAAAGTCCATCCAGAAGTTTACTAGACGAGAGGCGGAAATTACTTCAAGGCGCCTTATTGGCCCAGATGGCGCATGGTTTGCAAACCTCCGGCAGTCTCTCAGTAGCCCCCCCCCTGGAGAATTCCATCAGACAGAATCTCATTAATCTCAGGGCGCCCCTTCAGCATCTGGCACCCTCAATGATTACAATTGACCATCTGGAGGTGAGCGTAGTGGTTTGAAGAGCGAAAAAGCCTCAATAACAGAGTTATCACTTCCTATCCTTAGCCGCCAGATGCCCCTCAACATAATGCTCTACAATGGCACATGTCCATTTTCTGTAAATGTGTACCGCAGTTTCAAATATCCTACTTCTTCTGGTGGCTGAGAGTCCTAGAGTTTTACAGGAGGGACTGCTAAGGTGTTGTTCACCTTATACGTTAAAAATGCAGGTGGCAGCCCTTGGCATCAGTCAATTCTCGATTCACAAGGCCTCATTCTCTTTCACATCAACCCACCACACATAGATCTTTCTTCGAGGAGCGACCAATTACGCCTCCAGCAAGTGCACCGTTTATCTTCACCTGGGACCTTAACAAGGTCCTTGTCGCTCTTACTAAGGGTCCTTTCGACCTTTTGAAATCTTCAAGTCTCCAATTTTCTCGCCCGTACAAAGTAGTTTTCTTGTAGCAATCATTTCCGCTCATTTCGTTATCTCGGATAATTTGCAGCCTGTTCTGTCAGACAAGATCTCTGCGTTTTTCATGCTGATTGTGTGGTCCGCTTTCGTCCCGTACCCTACTTTATGACCAAGTTCAATTCGGTTTTTCATAGAGCTCAAGAGCTTATTCTTCAATTTTTGTCCCAGACCATCCAACAGGGGATGGGAAAGACAATGGCATAAGGCTGATGTGAGGTGTGCCCTGCAAAATCTACATCAAGCGTACAGCAAGCTTTTCAGGAAAATCAGAGGCTTATTCATGTCCTTTTCAAGCCAAATTTCTCACAGGGTTGCAAAGGTTTCACCATCTACGATAGGCTATTGGATTACGGGCGACAATACGCAAAAACAATCAGACCTAATCTCTGCAGGTGCCTAAAGGCATAAAAACAGCTCATTCAACAAGGAGTGCAGCAACTTCGGCAGCATGGGCCACACAGGCATCAAACTGACATCTGTTGGGCCGCGGCTTGGAACTTCCCCATTGCCACTTCATTAAGACATTACAAAATTGATGTGTTTGCTTCTGCTGAGGTTCCTTCGGCAGAAGAGTTCTGCAACGCGGTTCCACAGAGACCAGGACGGTGATTCCAGAACCAGCGGAGTCGCTCCCATAGGACAGGCAAGCTTTGGTATGTCCCACACTGGATGACTCTGAGCAGCTCATAGGAGAAAGGGGCATTGGGTACTTACCGTGATACGGCCCATTCTCTTGAGCTGTGAAGAGCATTCCAGCCCCACCCTTTTTTCCCCCATTTCTGGTGGGGTCCGTTTTGGACCAATGAACGTTTTATATGTGAGGATGAGGGAGCGCTTTTTTTCTCTCATCTTCGCCAAAACTGGGGAACCGCTGAGAGTTCACGTGCGTGGAGGAGGAGCGTCACAAAATCAAGCTCAGCCTGTGAATGCAGAGACTAAGCACCTCCCACTACTGGATGCTCTTCACAGCTCAAAGAGAACGGTCGTATCAGGTAAGTACCAACGCCCTATTTTGCGCTGATAGTATTCCGTTGCTAGTATGATAGCAACGGAAATGGTATTAGTAAATTGAGGATTATTTTTAAGTGCAGTTTTGCTATTGAACCATGAAATTTTCCTATCCTTAGACTAATAGGACTGTCATGAAGGTTAAAACAACACAAGTGACATTGTATAGAGGAAGTAATATAAAATGATTAGAACGATGTCAGATAAAACAGTTTTAAAAAGACCTTTATTTAATTTCTAGTCAGCCCCTGAAATTTTCATTTGTCTCCTATAATTTTTTGACTTAAATCTCTGAGGAACCCCCATAAATCTAGTGCATCTTCTTACTATTTCATATGACTTTGTAATTCAGACATTATGTCTTATATATCAATGGTCACCAACCGGTGGGCCAGGAACCACTAATGGGCCATGAGAAAATTTTGGTGGTCCGTAGAGAAATGTCCCCCCCAAAGCACTCCCCCCAAAGCAATTAATCCAGGCTGTGCGGGAACACAAGGCTACTCCTCCCACATGGCCCACCTACCCAGTGGCCCCCACCCTTCAGCTGAGCGCAAACCTTACCTTGAGTAGAGCCACACGAGCTGGAACTGGAAGGTAAGACCAACGGGCAGGGGAGGGAAATCTGCCCCGGGTTGGCTTGCTGACGGTGGGAAAATTGGCCCCATATTCCAGAGCTGCAGTAGTCACAGGACTGGTCCTTTGGTCATCCCGAAGCAGCTCCTCCAATCCATTGCAGGCCAGTGCACTCGAGTGGAGGAGCAGCTGCTCCAGGATGTCCAAAGGGCCAGTCCTGTGATCTACTGCAGCTCTGGAATATGGGACCGACTTTCCCACCAATGTCAGCAAGCCACCGTCAATCAAAATTCAAATTAGTGGTCAGCGGGATTCAAAATCATGAGTTTGGTGGTTCCTGAAGTCCAAAAGGTTGGTGACCCCTGTTATATATTACATGTTTGTGGAACAGTATACATGATTCAATTTCCAGCAAATGATTACAGTACTGTACTGCTGATGTACTATGTAAATCCATATGGATTATTTAATATTAACTCTCCAATAATCATTAGAACAATAGCCTTCACAATTCATTAGGCTATGTAATCAAGCCAAATGGGTACATAAAAAGTATTTATGCAATATTATCACGTATTCAATGCAGTAGAAGTAGGCAACAGCCTGTCTCTTAAAGGGGCCCGGCATTTCAGTTTTGCAGAAACTGCAAAACTGCATGTCATCGCCATGTTCCTTTCAGCTGTCAGCAGCTTAAAAAGATGGCCCATCTGTTCAGTATAAGAAAGACATTCCTTGTTCTTCCAGCATAAGTATCAGCACTTACTTGTTTATATAGTACATTTTGAATCCTGTTAATAATTGAAGTTCTTTTGGTGGATTACAAAGCTACTTATTGGCTCAGTTTTTGCTATTTGGCTAATGAGGTTAGATAATGGGTTGGTATGCAGACTACATCCATTCACACACATGAGATGAATATGGGTACTGATACTATCTGCACTGGTATCGATCTCATTTGGTCACCATATATTTTTTGTGGATAGTAGTCCTTGACTTAACATACTTGTTTAATGACCTTTCAAAATGATGACAAGTGCTGGAAAAAGTGATTTATAACCAGCCTTGCATTCAGCAACTGGCATGTATTTAGCGTGGTGGCAGCAACCCTGGGATTATTTAATCATCATTTGCAATCTTTGGGGGGGGGGGCTTCAAACAAGGAAAGTGAATGGAAGAAACTGGATTCACTTAGAACCTATGGGATTCCCTTAATGACTGTGGCAAAAAATAATAATCATAAACTCAGATATGACTCACTTAACAACTGCATCACTTGATAAAAGTTCTGGTCCCTATTATGGTCATAAATCAAGGACTACCTGGGTCTTCAATCTCTCTCCGAAGTAGGAGAGTTTAAAGCAGTCTAAAATGGCTGGTCTTCATTTAATTTCCTTGTGTGTCCTTTAAATTCATCTGTTTATGCCAGGTGAGTGGCTGGATCAGACTTGTGTGAATACTGACAACACAGCAGAGTAAAAATACTCAGGAAATAAGAAATAATCTGATGTGGAGAGCCAAGGAGATGACCTTGGAGAAATTAAACAGAGACAATGGTTGCAAAAACATGCTTAAAGCCTGGGAAACCAAGAAAACATGAGGGAAAAAGTTCAGAATGTCTCCATTTTAATTCACTTGGGTATAAGAAAGAGGGAAGGGGGGGTATAAATGAGGCTTTCAAATTTCTATTACTTCATATCAATAAAATACAGTTCTATCCAAATTTATGGAACCTGTTTCATGACCTTGCCTGTCTTTTTTTTTAATTATAATTTTTTATTGAAAAAACATTAAAACAATGAACATAATGTAATCATCCTGACAAACATATTTGTCATTCATATCTATTGTGGATAGCATATTAATTTACATAATATATACATTTATACATTACAACAATTTTCCATATTTCTAATCTACTATCTTAATATCATTATTTTGATTTTAAGTCCTTCCTTTTTCCCCACCATTGGTAAAATTTATCCCATACTTTATAGTCTTCAGTCTCATCCTTATTTCTTATTTCCAACATTAATTTATCCATTTCGGCACATGCCCATATCTTTTAAATTATCTCGGTTTCATCGGGAATTTCCTTAACTTCCCACTTTTGAGCATAAACTAATCTTGCTGCCACGATCACGTGTATTATTAGGTATATTAGTTCCTTATTGTATCTCTCTGTATTTATTCTCAGCAAAAAAAATCTGGTTTATACTCAAGTTTAATCTCACCAATTTCTTCCAACTAACTTTGAATTTTATGCCAAAATTCCTGGGCTTTCCTACAAGTCCACCATATATGATAATATGATCAGTTTTCCTGGGAGCATTTTCAACAAATAGGGGATAAATTTGGACACATTTTAGCTAATTTTGTGCTGACCTTTTCTGTCTTGAACGGCTGACACTTGATCTAGAATGCAAAGTCATCAGTGGGGATGGCATCTGTGTATCCCACAGAAATCATTCCCAAAGTCAGCTCACACTGTTGAGAAGGTCTTCTGGTTTCATTTGGTGGAGGCACACAAAAAAAGAGTCCAAGCAGATTAGGCAATTCAGGCAGGTAAAAATACATTAGCCCAAGCTATCCTGGAGCTGAAAAATAAGACCTGGATCCTTCTTGAACTGTCCTTTTGGTATTCTTTATTTTCTTTAGCTTTTCTTTTTTCAGCGAATATTTAGGAAAATGAGATAATGAATGATAATGAGATAAGTTTGGTGCAATGGTTAAGGTGCTGGCTTAGAAAGCTATGAGTTCTAGGACTTCCTTAAATATGAAAGCCAGCTGGATGACTTTAGGCAAGTCACTTTGTTGTCACCATTAATGAGCCATATAGTTCTTACTAGACTTTTCCTTTAATATATTATTCAGCTTTTCAGAACATCCATTTCCAACACACCTAACAGCATAAAGCAAAGTTATGACATTCACTAATTTTATGTGTGTGTGTGTGTGTGTGTATTATATAATACACACACATACACACATAGCCAAAATGTGGATTCATATAACATATCTAGTTGATTAAACTAGAGTCATTTAGATTAATTTAATGAACTAATCCATAGTAGTAGGGAAAGAAACCAGACAACTTTGTGGTTAAACAAGTTGCAAAACCTGGGACAAGAATGAATCAGTATTCTTTACTGGAATTTTACCATCATTTTGCATTAGACAGCATAACCACTATCTCTTAATTACAACTTGGAGGTTTCTTGGTTTGCAGTTAAAATTAGTGTATATGATTAGAAGCAATTTCCATTGATTCAATTAATTCCAGCATAGTTTATACTCCTGTGAATACACAGTTTGGAGGATGGGATGGTATTTGATCAAGTGTTTGGTGAGCAATCCTGTTTACATCCTGGATATTTTTGGGAACCAGAACAAGGGATACCAGTCCATCCTATGCTAAAATCACACATTCTAAATAAGCATTTTATTTAGCATTTGAAACTTTTGAAGCAATAATATACTAATGCTTGCAGTACTACTTCTGTTTCTACATTTCGCAAGCGCCAAACAGTTGGAAAGAAAACTGCTCTTCACTGTTTCTTATTCCTGATGCTGTTGGGTTGGATGCAATCCCACACTGGCTAATCATTTCTACCCTGACAGAATTGGGAAAGCAGGGATGAAAATGGGAGGTTGTCAGGCTCAAGAAATCAGGAACCAAGCCTGTTCAAATGAATACCAGTTTATGGGCTGGATTTACATCTTTGTGATGCGAAGGGACCCAAATTGAAGTTGCACTTGGCTTGACCTTTTCCTCAGGTTCAGCTTGGTCATACTAAAGAAGTAAAAAGAATGTTTAATTGTTACTCCAAGGTTAGGCAATCTGCATTGTATTATTGAATTCCATTCTGACCAGCCATATTGAACAAGAATGAGGGAGACATAAGTGTTGGAACTCATGTGAAATACTTGGAGAGCCTCATGCTATGTTATCTCAGCCTTTTCAACCATGATGCTCTCATATGTGAACTTCAACTCTTTTAAATCCCAAACACCAAAACTTTGCTGCTTGGGGAATTATTGAAGCTGAATTGTGATGTTTGTGGAGAATTCCAGGTTGGGAAATATGAATGTTCCCAAAGAGGCTGTTTTAAGGAGAAGGCATGCAATCTATCTCATGCTATGGTATGTATACCTTGGACATTTTTTTTTGCATACAATAGTAATGTACTTGTTGAAGTAGGTGAAAAACTCTACTTTCCCACATCTAATCCTATGGATGTGTGTCTGTGAGTTCTGTTACTATCCAGACATATCAGACATTTCAGAAATCTTGCTTTCCATGTGCTTCTGCAATGTGATCATGTGGTCAATAGAAATAAATGCCATGGTTGAGTTGCAGCCTGGATGATTGTACAGGGCAATCTAACAAAGTCACAAAGGTTAGTCCTGGACTATTGCCAGGCAAAAGCACACATTTACTATATATATGTGTATCAGAAAAAGCTNTGTACAGGGCAATCTAACAAAGTCACAAAGGTTAGTCCTGGACTATTGCCAGGCAAAAGCACACATTTACTATATATATGTGTATCAGAAAAAGCTGGGCTGCCATGTTGCTGCAACAAACCAGAATGTATATAAAATATTGGATACATATATGTGGGGGCTGGAGGAGCCTCTAAAGGTCCCCCTTGACCTGTTTCATCTGCAAGCAGATTAGTGCAGTTGTAGCTCTCTCACCCCAGGCAGTGGATGATAAGACTGTGTGGAAAGTCTCTATAACATGCAGTATTGTTGGAGGGAGCAATATGCTGACTCTGTAAACCGCTTAGAGAAGGCGGTAAAGAACTATTAAGCAGTATATAAGTCTAAGTGCTATTGTTAATAGCATAGCAAGGGCATGTCAAAAATCCCACCCTGGGAGCCACACTGGAACAGTCAGGAATTTGCAGAGGGAGGGACAAAGCTGGTTACTTAAGGACCATCCTGTCTGCCTCCCTGGCTCGTTTCTGCAATTGCCTTTCCAAGGCTAGGTGCCGTCTATGGGCATCCTCATACGCTGCCTTAGAGGCCTTTTTGGGGCCCACTGGCTTATCTTGGGACTTATTTGTCTTGGAGCGTAAAGCGTTGTCACCTTCCATTGTGTATGACTGATTCTCTTGCCTCTGACTTTAATTTTTATTTTTTTAAAATTTTTTAATCATTATTATTGTTATTAATATTTGTACTTTGGGGTGATGCCTTCCCCTATGGTTGAAAGTAGAACGCTCCTCCAAGAAAAGTCTAAGTCAGTCTCTGTCTCTGTCTCTGTCTCTCTATATATACACACACATTGCTACAACTTTAAAAGCACAACTACAATGACGTGGGATAATAACCGAAGGAAGCTGAACAGCACACACACACACACACATATATATATATATATGTGTGTGTGTGTGTGTGCTGTTCAGCTTCTTTCGGTTATTATCCCACGTCATTGTAGTTGTGCTTTTAAAGTTGTAGCAATGTTTCAGCAGAATCTCATCTGCCATCATCAGGCATACATACATATATATATATATGTATGTATGTATGTATGTATGTATGTATGTATGTGTATATGTATATGTATATATACACACGCCCATATACTTATACAAATGCCTATATCTATATGTAAAACTGCATATATATGGTAAATAGTATTGAAGGGTCGCCAACAAGGGAAACCCCCAAGCGCTCCAAGAGAGAACTTTCTGGATCCCTGGTCCCCAAAAGGGAAACCAGCTATACAGCAGTGGTGCCCAACCTTTTCTGTACCAGGGAACAGTTTCACACAGAAACACTTTTTCAAGGACCGGCAAAATCAATTCTTCCTCAATAGTCAAGGACTTCTTGGCTTTAGCTAATATAAAATATATATTTTAATCACGATTATCCATTCTTTGCGGTCCGGTACAAAATGATCCACGGACCAGTACCGGTCCGGGGCCCGGTGGTTGGGGACCCTTGCTATCCAGGATCTGAGCTGGTTATTTAAGGATGAGAAAGAGAACGGGTGTGAAACTAACTCAATAGAGCCCAGACACGGGTTAGGAGGGGAAGGAGCATCCCCAGTCATCACAGCAACTAGGTTTTCTCTCTCTCTCTCTCTCTCTCTTCTCACACACACACACCACACACAGAGAGAGAGAAGAGAGACAGACCCCTAGGTACAGCGGTAGAAACAACACGAAGCGCTGCAATCGAGGAGGAAGGAGGAAAAAAAAAAAAGCGCGAAACAGGAACGAACGAACCAAAGGGGGGGGGGGGGAAGGCGCTCGCGCGCCTCCTGGGTCAAAATTCCAAAGAGGCGCTCGCCGGATTGGCTGAGGCGCTGGTTTTTCGGGCGGAGAATCCGTAAATCTCGGAGAGACTCCTCCGTGACCCGAGAGGGCCCTTGAACAGCCCCCGCCTTCGCACCAGCAATCACGCAAACCTAGCGCGTCCTGCCCGTAAGGTGTGCGTCGTTCCCCTCCACGCCCCCCTCCCAAGTCCACCTCCCCCCCCCATTCCTCCCCATCCCACTTTAGCGAGAGCTGCCGGCGCCTCTTGCTCAGGAAACTGCTGCGGACGTCCTCGGTCCGGCTCCTGCCGTGGACTTCCCACCCCCCCACCCCTCTCCTCCGTCTCGAACAAATCTAGCGCCAGGCTTGTTCTTTTTAACCCGTTCAGGGCGAGGGAGGAAGAGGTGGTGGTGGTGGTGGTGGTGTGGTGGGTGGAGGCAGCCATGTGCTACCGCGGTTTCCTTCGGCGGCCGCTTCCCGCCAGCGGCTTTGAGCCGAACGACCGCGTGAACAAAAAGCCTCCGCTCGCGTCTGAATGAACACACGCGGGTCAGTCGCCGGTGGAGAGAGAAGAAGAGGCAGAGCCAGGAGAAGGGAGAGGAGACGCGGCGATGGCAGGAGAGAAGAAAGGGCGTGAGGATCTCCAGCCCTTCGCCACTCCAGAAGCCGCGATCGTTCCTTTTGCCACCCATGCTTGAAGCCGCCTCCTTTCCTTGACTCACTCTTTTTGGAGTTGGTGCAGCCATGAGTACTTCTTCACGGAGGTGAGTCGGGTTTGTGAAAGGACCCGGGCGATGTTCAGTGGCGCTCCTCCGACGCGTGTTTGAGCTTCCTTGAAATTGCGGCTCAAGGGAATCGGCGCCGTGGGAAGTCTGCCGTTGCACGCAGGTTTTGCATGGGCGTCATCGACCCCGCTGAACTCCCTGGAGGGAGATCGAGCATAGGATTGCATTCCCAAATTGTCCTTTGGGGGATTTCAAGAGGGAAGAAATCTGGTCAGCCGCTTTCGCTCCCTCCCAGGGATCCTGTCAAAGGTGGCTTGATAAAAAGTTTCTTCTCTTAAAGAAGCCGGAGACGCGATGCGCAAAACAGTGAATTATAGACGTAACTTTTTTTTTGGGGGGGGGGGGAGGGGGAGGGAGGGGTGTCAGTGAAAGTTAACAAGCTGGAATCGCTTGGAATTAAATCTGATCTGAAGTCCGGGGGGGGGGGCGAGGGAGAGATCTTAAACGTTATTTAATGTGGTCCAAATAGGACCATAGGTGAATCGTCAAATGGTTACCTTTTCTGTAGGTAAATTGGTGGAGGTACTGTCGAGGATGGACTTCACATATACCATTAAAACCAGTGGGGAAGTGGTTTTCGATGGGGCGTGAATTGCAGCGTGTGTGTGTGTTGTGTGTGTGTGTGTGGCACATGCTCTCATCTCTCTCTTTTTAATTCGGGATGTGCGGGACAGAGGTGAGCTGCTTTTATGGAGAATCGCCTTTGCTTTGCAATGCCTGGTTCACTCCTATTGTTTGGCCTGTTGCATTTAGGTCCGTAAAATTGAAAGGTGCGGGTGGCGGGGGTTTAGCCTTGGCCCATTGAGCACATTCAAGTGCCGGGAGAAAAAGCCCTGGATTTGTAACATCATCCTTGTGTTGAAAATTTGTGGAAAGTTTACTTTTCCAGCAAGGCATATTAAGCGCCTAGCTTCTCCCAGAGAGCAGTCTGGCATTTCCTTACCAGGCTTCCTTGGAAGGGGGAAGATACAGGCCACTGCAGGGGTTCAAAGCCTTCTATGTCAGCAGAAGGAAGAAGCAGATGGGATGGGTGAGCCAAGACGAGAGGAAGGATTTATTTCATTTTGGTCCATTTCCTCTTTTGTTTTCTGGCATCCAGTTTATAATGTTGACCAGATGTTTTACTCCCTCCCCCCCCCTCCTTTTTTTTTTAAATTAAAATTTAAAAATAAGCAAACAATGCTGGAAGAGTCTGATCTAAAACCTATCTTAAGGTTCCTTTTTGTAGTTGGTGGCAGATCAATTTAAAATTGTTTAAAGGTGCAGAATGTCGCAGAATGTTCATGTATATTTTGCCAAGACATTTGGGCATGACAAAGTAAAAATCTCTCTTGCAGAAGAAAAGTGTATGTGTTTATGGCAGGATTAAAAAGCTTTATTGATTTTAGTAGAAGAGTCGTGCTTTTAATTAAAATATATTTTAAATATGTGCACGACTGAGCAAGAGTTGTCTTTGGGCATTAGGATTGGTTTGCAGATTACTAGGCCAAAACTTAGTTTATGTTCTGATTCAATCTTTATTCTACTATGTAAAAATAGTTAAGCTTGGTTAACTTCCCTTTCACTTCAAACTATGCTTTTGGATAAGACTTGTAACAATCAAATTTAATTCTAAGGATTAGGGGGGATCTTGTGAAAGTTGAATTTGCATGATTTCAAAAAGTTTCCTCATATTGTTGTACTATGTAAAAAACATGAATGTAACTATTCAATTTGTATGAAGTCACCAGCAGATTGATGTGTTGTTAATTTCCTACTTGTTTATTCGAAACTGCTCTTCATGTTGTGTTGTAGGAGTAATCAGTATTTGGCAAGTGGAATATGGTAGCACTTCTCTAAGGAAACGACAGACAGATCTGAATTAGTTTCTTTGATTTTAATTTTTCTCTGCCTGACCTTGCAGATGTTGCTGTAATTCAGCAACACTTCTGTAGCTGATTAAGACAATAGTAATTACCTAATTATATATTATCAATTCAGTTTCCAGTTGTTTTCACTTGTTTCATTATTTATGGTTTAAGATGAAGGATGTTTCCAAATATACAGTGAAATGCATTTTGATATGTATATTTGTAACAGATAAATATTACCAGAAAAGACATTCTTTTAATATGCTTGTTTATCTGGAATTAACATACTGTTCGTGTTTTTTTCATTAGGAATTAAGCATGGTTTGAGGATGACTTTAGTCTGTACTGTTTTTAAGTTAGAGGAAATAATTTTAAGTATCACTTGATGCTAGAATTCAGTATTAATTATTGAGGGTCTAAATTAGAGAATATGTGTAAATCAGGGATTGGAAACTTTTTCTCTAAAGGACCAGATCTTGTACCTCTGTGGGAACAGCTGAAGCTGGGCCAGGAGATTAAACAGCCCAGCAGCCATTGGATGGTGCCAACCCAACAATAAGGAGGTCACTGATAGGGTACTGCTGTCCAGGGCAGCTAATCTCAGCAATCCTCCCTCCAACTTTGAAAGTTGGGCTGAGGCTTGGGCCTGGTAATCTGCCATCTGCCCATCTGTTTGCAATCTGTATAAAAATAGGCAACAGGCCTTATTTGATCTGTGGGCTGCGATTTGCCCTAGTATAGATGATAAAGCAAGTGTATAAATATGTAGTACTTTTCCTTATAGCTCCAAGTACGTAGAATTCAATTCAGAATTCAAAATGATTTGTTGTGTTTTATGATCAATTTTAAATTATTCTGATTTTTTTTAATTGCAAGATACTATAAACAAAACAGAAAGCTAGTGGCTAAGGCACCAAGTTAGAAATTGGGGGACTCTGAATTGTCCTGTCATAGGCATGAAGCCAGTTGGGTGAACTTGGGCTAATCACTTGCTCTCAGCCCTAGGAAGAAGACAATAGTAGACAATTTTTTAAAATGTTACCAAGAAATCTGCAAAGACTAGATAGTCCCTGGAATCAAAGGAGTCCAAAAATCAAGACACAATGATCAAAGGCACAATAATAAACAATTATAAATCAATCACTACAAAAAGTTTAAATTTCATGAACGATGAGTTTATTTGATATATTATATAATATCTTTCTAAGGCAAGAGTATTTGATATAAATTGTAAAAATCTTATTTTTTAATGCTTCAATCCTGTAGTCATTTATCTGGAAATCTCAATAACAGTGGGGCAGACTTCCGATTAATCATATAAAGCACTATGCTGTAAATATATTAATAAAAATCTAAAAATATTAACATATCCTTAAACTAGATCTACTCTTCTAATTCATAACTTTTGTGTGTGCAGGCTTTCATTTATACAAACACTTTGGCTCATTATGACAAGACTAAATTGAGTATTGGTTTAATGTTTTCAGTGAATCCAACATTGTGGTTTATAACTCATAGTTTATGGTTGAGCATATTATATAATTCCAGGCAGTGGTGATTTGTTCAACAAACCATGGCTTGGTGCAATGTGTGACTATGTTCAGAATCTTCATTTAGCCCTTTGAGTGCTATATTATGAGATAATTCTGAATATGTAGCTTGGATGTTTGGTTAACATGTTCCTTGTTTGTTCAGTTATTTTGAAACAAATGCTTTTTTAAACAAATACTGTTGTATTTTCCAGTGCTGAAAATTATTTGAACAAGCTACTCTATTTGAATAACTAGGCTGTTTCACAGAAAGAGGAATGATGTTCATGTGATACTGGATTTAACTCTTGAAGATCTGGGAACTCATATAGGCCTTTACAACAATTTACTGTATAATCTTGAATGATTCTCTTAGTTTATCCATTTATTTTCTGCCAGGAAGATAATATATTCCATGTATGAGCAGGATAAAGTATTTAGTACCTATAAGGCAAGTTTAGATCATCTGTAAATTAACTACATGTTAATTTACTGTAATTTTTTGAAAGAAGCAAATTGTGAAGACAACATGTTTTTCAGGTGTTCCTAAAGTCCCTGTCACACTGCAGCAATGGATGGAAAGGAGAAAAACACTTACCATCCGTTGGTTAACGCGATGCTTCCGTTCTGTACTCACTGCCTCCGTTTTGCTTCCTCTCTATCCGTCCAGCATCCGTCTATTGACATTTCATCCGCTCAAAAGGTTTTGAGCTGCTCAAAACTTTTGAGCGGAAAATGTATCAAACGCGTCCGTTCTGCATCCGCTAGGCATACGGGGGACATCCGTTCTGCATCCATTGTCATCCGTTATGAATCCGCTATATCCGCTAGGCATCCGCTGTGCATCCGCGCAACTCATATCCGCTCCAGCGGTAAACAGACGCAGGGAGGAAGCGGAACGGACGCGCAGCGTTAGTAGCACGGACGGAGAAAGGATGAAAGCGGATGCAGCACGCAAAGAAAGCATTTAAAACGGAAAAAACGTTCGCAGAGGGGACCTATCTCGGATATTAAGGATGTCCAAAGGATGCCTAGAGGATGCAAAAGGATGGTTCTGTTCCGCATCCGCTTTCCATCCGCTCTGCGTCCTCCCCCCGTCCGTTCCTTTCCGTGTTATCCGCTCTGTTTATGCAAATTTTTGCCCCTTTTGAGAGCGGATAACAACGGGTGGAACATTTTTCTCGTCCGCGGTGTCCTTTTTACAAATGTTTTGCATCCGTTGGGCAGTGTGACAGGGCCTTAAGTTTCCAATAAAGACTATAGGCAGCAATTTTATATAGACCAACCTGAAAGAATTAGACATTTCAGCAGACTTTCAAAAGATTAAAAAGTTCACTCAGAACTTACTCATTGCAAAAAAAAGAACAGCAACTCAAAACAGCAACACACATCATATTTGCCTGGGGCTTTCCTCCCTTGTGTTGTCTTCTTTCCCTCTTCCTTGTAAAAAAATAGTAACCAAACATATTTTTACATTTCAAGCATTTTTCTGCCTTTATTATTTAGTAATTTCTCTTGTCCCTTTGTCTTTTTTTCATGTATATTTTTAAAAAGTTTTTACTCTCCACAATAAAAGCACATGACAATTATACTTTCTTAATATACTTGAAAATTCAGAAAATGCAAATTTTCGGAACCCCTGTAGTGGCGCCCTCTGATATTTTTTTTAAAAAGGCACCTATTTTGTGTATACCTTTAAATTTAGGAAAGTAGAAGACAAGTAATTTTCAAACATGAAAACATGTTTGAATGTTTTCAAGCAAGACAGAACTCTGAGATACAATTTAAGCAAATTTGAGTTTCAAAAAGTAAGAATTATAAATTAGGATTGACAGCTCATTTTGTCTTATTTGTATTTTTAATCCAACATAATTGGAGGGCTCCTGATTGAAGAAGTTTGTGTTGTTTAAATGGGGCAGGGATCAAATTCTTTTAAAAAATGGATATATATCTACAAGTCTGCTACTAAGTGTATTTCATATAGTTAGTTGCCATCCTGACCTTTTCCTTCCTAAAAGGAAACCCTTATTCTTTTTAGTGTTTTTTGCTGCTCCAGTAAGAAAAACCAGCTGCTTTGAATCTCAGAATGGGTAATTAGCGAAATAAGAGTAAGGGGTCTTCTTAAGGACTTAATCTGAGCCTTTTTCGCATCATCGGTTTCAAAGACATAATGCTAAAAGCTGCATTGGGTGAGCAGGAAAACAGATTATAACATGTTGAATGGAATGTTGTTAATTTTAAAAAGTTAACTCCTCAATCTGGCATCATTAAGAGATATTGGCTTTGCACCTAACAGAATTCTCGGTCAGCATGATATTTTAAGAATCGTTACAGTATAAGCAATCCTTAATACTCACCAATATTTTTATTGCCTAACTGCAAAGGAAGACAGAGGTTGAGAGAATCATATATAGTACACATATCATACAGGGTAGCTAGGAAAGAAATTTAATCATCATTCTCAGCTTTTCCCCTGTAATAGGGGACTAGAAGGCACATAACTTGGTCTTTGTTCCTTATTTGATGGTTAGCACTGGGAACAGTATTTCTCATGGCAAAAGTGACTTGGCAGAATTTTATGAAATGTGGGTTTCTTGGGTTTCTACCATGAAAGATTTTCTGTAACTTTTTCAAGTAACATAATGGTAGACAATCCATCTTTGGTAGCTTTTTTTCAGGACTAGCACAAAAGAAAAGAAAAACTTGTGAAATTTTCAAATATATATGGTTTTATTAATCTCACGGTTGACAGTATTACACATGACTAAGTGTTCATTGAAGCTATTTTGCATTGCTTACTAATGAAAATTACTCACCTGAGACGAAGTGAGTAATATTTTGGAATAGTGCAGTTTTTTTTTAAGAGAAATATTAATGTCAAGAGTGCAACTTTGATGATTTCGTTTAAGATCTTTTAGGTCTTCTAACATACTACTACTTTAAACAGTTCTTTTGTCCTGTTTCTCTTTATAACTTGCTTTTAATCTCATTCCAAATTTCTATTACTGAGCATAAACATACAGCAGCAATATGGCATTGGAATTCAGAAAAGCAAAGTAGCAGGATTCAGAAAGCGAACATATAATTGCTATTTGCTATAAAAATACAAGGAAGTTTTCTTGCTCTCCTACTTCACATTTATTTCAGCAGGGTTTCCTCAGGAGATCTTTTCTTCCATTGTATCTGTTTAAATCTATTGCTGGAACCATGACTAAATGTTGAATTGGATTTATGCACTCATAATTTTGAACTAATAGAGCCATGTTCACATATAAATATAATCACAATGGGCAAGTCTTGTCTGGCTCATATTAGGTGTCAAATCCTATTTATGTCTTGGAAGAATGATATTAACACAGCTGCAAATTCAAAATTTAAAATGAATCACTAACTGTTCCTCAATCATCTTTATGAATTTGTGAATACTTTGGATGTGTAATGTGATTGATCTGACTAGGCTGGAAGAAAAACTTCAATTTATACATGCAACCTACTATCAACCCACATCTGCAGGATGAAAGTGCATGTTCACTTAATTCTGATAGTCAAAACAGCAAGATTGAATTTTTGAATTGTTATGAGGGCAATATTAGGATTTTGATGTAAAAAAAAAGAATAGGGCTCGGCTATAATCAGATTAGGAAAGGCCTTTATTTAGCAAATGTTTAGACTATTCCCAACACCTTTGCATATTTTCTGTTTTCTTGGGCCATTTGGCAGGTACCTGTTGATACAAATTTTGGAAGTGGTTATGATGTGAGTTCATCTGCTTAATAATTTATCTCTTGAAATGACATATATAATTGAGAAATCTAATGCTCCATTTTACTGTACTGATGACATTGTGTTTTAGCAGGTTAGGTGCCACATTTTTTTTCCAAGTACCTTGCATGCCTCTTCAACTCAAAATATGCAGTTTAGGTGCAATTCCTTGCACCCAAATTGGATAATCAAGTATCTCCTGCTAGAATGGAGAAGGCTGAGTTAAGCCCATGTCACACTGCACCAACGGATGGAAAGAGGATGTAAAACGGACAAAAAACCTTGCCATCCGTTCGAAACATGCGATGTAACTACTGCCTCCGTTTTGCTTCCTCTCTATCCGTCCAGCATCCGTTATGGACGTTTCATCCGCTCCAAAGTTTGGGCTCCTAAAACTTTTGCACGGAAAAATGTATCCAGTTCGTCCGTTCTGCATCCGCTACGCATCCGTTCTGCATCCGTTATGCATCCGCTATATCCGCTAGGCATCGCTGCACATCCGGCAAACTCTCATCCGCCCGGACGCAGGGAGGAAGCGGAACGGATGCAGAACAGATTGTAGAACGGATGCAGAACGGATGCAAGCGGAAACAAAGCGTTTAAAATGGAAAAACGTTCACAGAGGGGACCTATCTCGGATATTAAGGATGTCTACAGGATGCTAGAGGATGCCTAGAGGATGCAAAGGGACACCTATACTGCCTATAAAAAGGTGGAGCAAGTATCTGCATCTCACTTTCAGACCAGCAGACCAGCTGTGCAGACTCTGCAGCCTTCATCTGACTCTTCCTCTTCACAGCATCCAGTCATGTCCACCGTGGATTGTGAAAAGTCCTTTCGGCAGCCACCTCTTCTGCAACAGTGTGAAACCATCTACAGGCTCTGTGAACTCTACTACGGGAAGAAAAGAGCCACCCAAAAAAGTCTGGGTCCAAAGATGGTTGCCAGAAGAGCAGAGACGGACTGTACAACAAGCTATTGATAATGAAGGCCATAGGTGGTGGCACCTGGGAGGGTGACATAACAGTCCCACTATGCTTGCACTGGAGGTTTATCTATCCCACTGCTATCCTAACCCATCCCACAGCTATTACCATCCCACAGGTATCCTAACCCATCCCCAAAGCTATCCTTACCCATCCCACAAGCATGCAAAGGCTTAAACCATTTCTAAAAGTTTCCAGCAAGACTTTATAAAAAAAGAAATGAAGCAAGTGTGTGATAATCAAATAGAACTTTATTAAAAGAAGCTATAAACAAAATGAGTCTCTGCACTCCTCTTGGTCTCTCAGTCTCAGGGTGAAGGGTCAGTGCTGTGGAGGTGGCTTGGTGCTGGAGTGCTTGTCATCAGTTCCTCCAGAAGCAGAAGCAGCAGAAGCCCCAGCCCCAGAAGAGTGGGCTGCAGAAGCCCCAGCAGAACCAGAGTGAGGCGCAGGGGGCGGGATGTAGCCCTGTCCCTCTTGCAAGCTGGCAGCAGATGGCTGAGGCTTGCTGTGCTTCAGCATGGTTGTGGGTTGCTGCTGGCAGGAGGGTGGCAGCAAGGCTTGCAGGCAGACATGCAGGCAGGCAGCAAGACAGCCAATCCTTCCCGCAGCAGGTCTTTCCTCTGAATGGCGACCTTTCCAAGCTGCTTCCGTTATATCCGCGGGGCTGACGCAATGCATCCTCCCCGCATGTGCAATTAACGCCAGGCATCTGCTAGGCTTCCGCTGTGCATCCGCTTCATCCGCTGTCATCCGTTCTGCATCTGCTGTATCCGTCCGCATCCGCTTCGCTGAGGCCCCCCGGAAGCCCTGCGGTTGCGCCATCGCGCTCCCATCCGCTTCCATTCCGCATCCGCTTTGCATCCGCCTGCGTCTCCCCACGTCCGTGTTTCCGTCCGTTATGCAAATTTTGCCCCTTTTGAGAGCGGATAACAACGGATGGAACATTTTGCTCGTCCGCTGTGTCCTTTTTGCATCCGTTGGGCAGTGTGACATGGGCTTTAAGTATATTCACAGCTAAGAATCATCATTGTTCTTCTAAACTAGAGAGCTAGTTCAATTGCACTATGAACTTCTGTTTTAAATTGTTTTTATTTAGACTATTGGATCATTTGGCTATTTACTAAAAAAATACTGGTGAAAGTGATACTATCAAAATAGATAACATTGAATAAACAAAATGTCATAAAAACAACATTTGTGACTCCTTGTTCTACTTTTCTTCATTACTTATTAGGTAGGCTAATAGGAAGTTGTGATATAATGACTGCCAAATATAAGAAAAAACTTGAATCTCTACCTTTGCTAATTGAGTAGTTTAATCTCTATAACACACTTGTCTAAATATAGTACTTGTTGAATTTTTTATTAATGACAAAAGTAATAATTTAAGTTCAAGCTGTATGGCTTTCTTCTGTTTAGAATAATATTGCAATATTTTTTGGGGGGGGCGGAAGCAGTGTTGAAAGATTGCAGAGTTCATGTCAGGACAAGGTACCCAAATATGTTTAGCTTGTCATGCTCAATTGTGGTTTTGTGATGAGTTCCAGGCCTGTGTAGTCTTTAAAAGGTTTTTTGAGGTGTATTTTGTTTTGGGAGATGGGTAACTAAATTTGCATATTTTTATTTTGAGTTATATGGATATACAGATGTCAAGCTATGGGACTTAAGTTTATGCAACACATTGTCTCAGGAAGGAATTATTTCCCATGTATGTAAACTTGATTCATATAACTAAAGCTTTTCTTAAAATGCTTATTTGAAAACTGTAGATGAAATGAAATGGTTGAATCTTTTTTCATGGGAAAAATGGTGGGAGTAAAAAGACCACTCACAAGACAGTCTCTCCTTCATATATGCTGTGGTTCATCTTAATCAGCAGTCTTCAAACTTGACAGCTGTAAGACTTGTGGACTTCAGCTCCCAGACTTCCTCCTCCAGTCATGTTAGCTCAGGAATTCTGGGAGTTGAAGCCCACAAATCTTAAATTTGTCAAGTTTGAAGGCCCTTAATCTTAATGGACGGAAACCCCCCCCCCAAATGTTTGAAATATGCAGGCTCTTTACTTCCTGGTTACAACAATCATGCAATTCAAGAGTATTGTTTAATCTTGCTGGTTTGTGTAAGACTGGCTGTATGAGTAAACAACAGTTTTCCTATTTTTTCCCCTACTACCTCCAAATAAAATTTTGGAGATTCTTTGTGTGATCTCATATGTTCACATTATGAATTTTCCCATTTCTGTTCTACAGGAACAGAAAGATCTGGCTGATAGAAACAGAAATTCACCACATAGTGGCACACTGTCATATGATAAGCACTCCTCAATATAGGTAGTCCTTGACTTAGAACAGTTTACTTCGTGACCATTCGAAGTTATGACATTGAAAAAGTGACTTATGACCATTTTTCGCACATGACCTTTGCAGTATCCCCATGGTCACATGATTTACATTTGTATGCTTGACAACTGACTCATATTTTTGACGGTTGTAGAGTCTCGGGATCATATGATCCCCTTTTGCAACCTTCTGACAAGCAAAGTCAATAGGGAAGCCAGATTCACTTAAGGACCGTATTATTAATTTAACAACTGTAGCAATTCACTTAAATATATATAGCAAGAAAAGTCATAAAATGGGGCAAAATTCACTTAACAAATTTCTCACTTAGCAACATAAATTTTGGGCTCAATTGTGCTCATAAGTTGACGATTACCTGTATTACATTGGAAGATGGAGAGAACTTGTCAGTACACCATTTTCACTTACATTCCAATGGAAAGCATAATATCTGTTTCTTTTCTGTTTATTTGTGTGTTTTTTCAATTTCACATATGCGCAGGAACATATAGGATTAAGAACTACTTTAATATGCTTTCACAAAGAAGGAAAACAAGCTAAAACACTCTGATAGTTTGTATATATTATTCCAAAAACTGGTATTTCCTGTTTTTTCTCTTAAATGTGTACTAAGCAGAAAATAATACCAGTGAACTATTTTTTTTAAATAATAGAATAACAATCTGCCATGAGAAATGGTCAAAATAAACAAGTCAGGTTATTTTTTGTATAAGCTGGATATTATAACTATTGCAGCTGTAGTTTTTCTTATTTTTTTAATTTTAATAAATTATTTTAAATGGCAGGGAAAACGATAGTTTTTTTTCAGATGTATGCTATTAGCCAGATGCTATTAAAACAATAACATGAATTGTGGGAGGCCTTATTTTTTCGATTAGGGGATCCAATATTTTGCCATGCGTTGACATTTCAGTTAACATGGAGTCACAGCTATATGTAATTTACCATAAATATTTCTACCATTCTGAAAAAATAATAGCTATCGTAAAATGTTAACATTGGACGGGTTATGAATAAAGGAAAAAAAAACTCTGAATATAAACATTATCGACAAAACAGTTTGATGGAAATATACTGCAACTCTTCGATTGTAATTGATTAAAGATGAAAGGAAATGAATTTAAAGTAGTATCTTTTACGCTTTTACTTAGGTAGAACTGGAATCTTCAGCCTTAACAGTCTAAAAGTTTCCTTTGCTAATGGCAACCTATTTGAAGAATACTTTCCAAAACAAGGGGGGAGGGTCCTTGGTACTTTCTAAGCTTGATTGTTTTCTTACAAACATTTCATTACCTAAACTGGGTAACATCATCAGTGCTATGATGTTACCTATTTTGGGTAATGAAACATCTGAAGAAACAACCAAGCTCAGAAAACACCAAGGATTTCTCATTTCAACCCTGACCCACAAATATTCTCTTTTATTGGTACATTATAAAATAATATGTTGAAATTAACTATCAAAATTAATTCAACAAAGCTTGTAAAAAGCACACCAAAATGAGGAACAAAATGAAATAAAGATATAGCAAGAGCAACAGCACTTAGACTTATAGACAGCTCCATAGTGCTTTACAGCACCCTCTGGTTTACAGAGTCAGCATATTGCCCCCAACAGTCTGGATCCTTGTTTTACCAACAGAATGGGAGGCTGAGTCACCCTTGAGCTGGTCAGGATTGAACTCCAGGCTGCAGGCAGAGTTTCCCTGCAGTTTTACATTCTAACCACTGTGCTGCCAGGGCACTAGATATAATCGAAAGAAAAGCATATTCCCAAATCCATTAGTAACCAAGGCTACTTGATGCCATGGTGCTTCTTCAGCAGTAAAGGTGTACATCTGTTTGTCCTAACCAAGTCCCTTCTAGTCTATGCAGAAGAATACAGACAAGATCTTGGAGAAAGTATGTAGAGACCATTAGTAAACTATGAGCTCAGTCTGGGAAGACAAAGAAGTCTGAGAAAGAAGCATGAAGTTGCTCCATCTGGATTTTCTTAGATTTTGTTATACTGTATATTGTAGTCTATAAAGGAGAGGTCTGCTATTTCTTGAGAATTTCCTGACCTGGCCTAGCTCAATGGGCTGATAACCTGCTACCTTCAAATAAGATGTGAAGATGGTTGCCATTGTTGAAGATTCCAGACAGGATCTATACAAGGAATTTGACGTATGGACCTCATCTTGAACTACAGCTCGCATTAGCTAGCCACAAATTGTAAAAGTAGAAAATGTTTTTAGTGAGTATCTCAAACAAAACAAGGTAAAAAATCAGTGCATATATGGTTTTTGAAAGCCAACATACAGAGAACAAATCACAACCAAAAAGACTCTGATCATTGCAGCTCTCCATCTCAGGATATAAACAGAATATTTGTCAGTAATAGCAGATGCTATGGTATTGTACAGGACAAAATATATGTTGAAAATACAAGTGGTATTGTATGGCTAAGTGGGATACCATAAAGTTAAGCTTCCTCTCTTGTAACATCTATGGTATACAATATGTTGATTGTGGTCTCTTGATGAACTTCAAAATAGCCTTGCTTTGTTTTTGCAAATTGTTGTCACTAATTGAGTATTTAGAAAATATGGCAATTGATATTGGAGGCTAACTGTTGATTTTTAAGGAATGAACACTGAGGCCTAAAAATGATCCAGCCTCAATTCCCTATTCATTTAGGAAAAAGCTGATTGGGTAATTTTTGGATTCTAGTAAAAACAATATTGGATAGGGATTTCTACTACACAAAAGTATAAATGTAGTGAACAATTGTTAAAATGTTTTTTTCACTATGACCAGTAATGTTCATTTTTACTTATAATGAAATTAACAAGGATTTGTTTTTGAAAAACAAAGATTCCAGTTCTTTTAACTTTGCAGTGTGATCCTCTTTAAATGAATAACTACCATATGTCTTAATGTGTTAATATCTGTCTTCTTTTGAAAGAGGACTGGTTCATTTCTTTCGCCCTAGTCCCATTGTACATTTCTCAGTGTTGCTTATGTTTATGTTACAAGAATACCATGAATGAGGTATCTTCTATTACAAAAAAAACCTTATTGAGTCAGAGATTTAAAGATGTAATAACACATTTCTTCTATATTTACTACTAATGACAATCCCAATACCTCTGAAAATACTTCCTGAGATCATGTGTTGAATATAATCTTTGTGATTCTTCTCCTTTCTTTTTATTCTTTATTAAAAGCACTTTTTCTCCCTAACTGATCATTTTGTTTCCCAGCTATGCTTAGAACAAGTTCCTTGGACCAACCAGCTTAAAAAACAGGCTACATCAATTTACTATGAATGTGCTTGCATATACAGTAGATATACATGTAATGGTTTTGTTATAGAGAATGAGTACGTTCTTGCCTAATGGGTGTGTCATTTATGGAGCAAGCTAATCAAGCTGAGCACTCAAATATGAAATAGGTCTATTTAAAGTGTAAGTTGTAATTTTTGGAGGGTTGGCTTGGAGTAGATATGGTAGATTATCAATTCATGCATTCAAAAATGAATCAGTACCATTATTTTGGATAACTAATGAAAGACTGTTGCTCTACCTTCTCTTGCTCATCATTTAAACATAAGTTTATTTCCTTGGTTATTACCCTCAAAATGTAAATGTGGCATTTATTCAGCACTGTATTGGTGCTGTTAACAACACAGAAACCTACTGCTGATGTTAATCCTAGATTTACTGAAATTTATTTCAATTGCAGTGTATGAATTACAATTTAACTTTGGTTATCTATTGTGTGCCCTATGGCACACAAATATACTATGGTAGTTGCCAAAGTACATAATATGTATTATGTATGTACATAATATGTATTATGTATGTACATAATATGTATTATGTATATTATAATGCATAATATGTATTATGTATATTATAATGCATAATATGTATTATGTATTATATACAAATATATAATATTTGTACATTATATTATGACATAATATACAAATACACAAATATATTATGTATGTGGGTATTTTTAGGAAATCATATATTTTGGAAACTATCAGTCAAAGAACAAAACGAACAGAGAATGGCACCTAGGACTGGAAATTCAATGCAAAATCGAATTATTTAAAATATCACTATTCCAATGAGTATCTGTTTTGATAGTTCCTGGTTTATACATATCTAGAAAAAAAATTAACCAAGAGAAATGTGCTGTAATATTTTCTTTCTAAGAACTGAAAAAGGTAATTGCTGTTGATTGCTTTGAACATCAAACAGGAAGAATGATGTATGGAGGGTTTTTTTTATGCTTGAGCTAAAAAGGGATCAATACTTTATAGAATGAAGAATTAGAATATCTGGTTCTGAGGAATTAATGTTTCTGGTTTTTAAAAATATGAAATATATTTCTTCTGATTTAAAAATGAAATTAATTCATTAAAAGATATTGTTTTATGTTTATTAGACCTCACAAAGTATATTTTTAAAAGGACAGATATTAGATTTTTAGTATTACATTGTAAGAAATTTGAAGGTTCCTTAATTTGTATGATTTAGTCATGTGCAGCTATAGTCTTGTTTTGGTTTTGAATCAACTACATACTTACTGTATGTATATCAATAGAATTTTGAGAATTAATATTATAGTTAAATATTTTGATGTGGCATTCAATTATATTCTTATAAAGTGAAGTTTGTCAGTTCATAAAGATGCCTGGCTAGGCATGGCAAAGGTATTAATTTTATAAAACTTAAAAGAAGCGTGTTATGAGTTTCTTCCTTATTTTTGAAAAGCCTTTGTGTTCTAAAAGTGTGAAAAAGATGCAGTAAAAAAAAATATAGAACCAACTGTGTATGATTGTTGTTAGTAATTCGATATTTTTTTCTTTGTTAAAAATCCTTTTGTCATTTATTTTAATCACTACAATATATGTAGGATTTCTTTCTTCATGCTTTCCTGTTATGGTGGTAAAGTTGTATTTTATCAATGAAAAAATGTCAGAAACTTAACTTCTGGGGAGTTGAATGATCCTGAAAGCTATATTTTGGGAAGATTTGGGTCATAGCAATTTGCAAATAAACTCATAGCTTCCTCAGTTTCTTGCTAAGACTTGCCAAGGCTTGTTAATGGCACATATTTTTCACTTAGTCAACTTAAGAGTTATACAAATATCCTGGAGGTTTTTAATCTATGGTTTTGCCACTGTTATACAGATATTAGAATAATTTACTACTGCCATTTTTTTAAAAAGCTGATATGAAAATGAATAATATGTGAATAGTAATCATTCTTATCTAACATCTGCATATTTCTTACGACCTTGAGGTGTATGTATGTATGTGTGTATATAGTATATAGGTATGTGTGTGTGGGTATGGGTGGGTCTCCTGTTCCCTGTTTCCATAAAAAAAGTTCATTGTCATGTTTATATAAATAAAAAAGCAACCTGGATTACAATAGGTTTTCTATTCTCATCACATAAGGGCTAGACTTTTAGAGCCATAGCAATAGCACTGAGACTTATATACCGCTTTATAGTGCTTTACAGCCCTCTCTAAGCAGTTTACAGAGTCAGCATATTGCCCCTCATGGAAGGCTGAGTCAACCTTGAGCCTGTGAGATTCGATCTGCCAAATTGTAGGCAGCTGGCTGCAGCAGAGGTAACTTGCAATACTGCATTCTAACCACTGCACCACCGAGGCTCTATGAAGTGGATCTTCTGATTTCTCTGCATCTTCTTGGCACTTTTATCAAGTTTTTGATTTTTTTAAAAATCAGATTGGGATTAGGTGATATTTTGTGGAAACACTATGTTCTTGGAGCACTAAGTGTCATCCTGAATCAAAAGTTGCACCCACCATTTTCCCTTGTATCCTGACTTGTGGGATACATTTGAATGGGCAAAAATGTTTAGGCATATATGGTAACTTGATTTTCTTCTTAAATGCTTTGTTTGGTAATTCTTCATGTACTACCGTAATCTTTTAAATGTATAGTTGAAATAATAATTTGCAGAAAAATGTATACTTTTTAGGAAAAATATAAATGAATGAAATTACAAAATGAGAAATATATGTGGGAGATTAAAATTAGGTTTGTTCAGGCTAGATTCAGTGGAAACAATTGCACATAAATAGTTTGGTGTTAACTATATGTTTCACTTTGGTGAAATGGAGTTCCATAAAGCAGTTTAGTGTTGAAGACTGCTCATAGCACTTACTATTGTATATCATTTAATACCAATATATTCATCTCTAGAACTGAAAGATTATCTATATGATCAGTCTCCCTAATTCATAATTTTAAAATAAGATTTGATAACACTTCAGGAATGAACATGCAGAAGAACAAATCAGTCTCTTGTGAAACATTTCCTTGGGGTTTGTCTTAACTATGACATGGTGGGTAGTAAATATTTATGTGGAAACCGACCTTAAGGGCAAAGTGAATACATGCTGATCTTTGCTGCCTATATTTACTAGCAGCTTGTCTGCTTAAGTGTGTAGCAATAATAAGTATGAGTCAGTTGTCTGAAACTAACTTCTTGAATCAGTTTATATTTAAATTGGAATATCACAATCTTAGTAATATTCCTAATAATATGCTAATGTGTATTGTCACAAACATTCTTCTAGTGCATTGAAATAATGCTGTTCGTAGGAACAGAATATGGTTAGCATATATGTATTCTATTCTTCCTTCAAGGAGTTCCTTACAACAACTCGCTAATTCAGCAGAAAATTTACTGGCAGCATTGATACATTGTGATAAGAAAGAAGAAAGAAACGTTGGCTTTAGGTGCCATAGTAGAAAAGGCACATCTACTGGCTCCTGTCAGATGAAGCTGTTTAGCAAAGCAACATATTTCTAACATCCATCTTCTAATTGAGTTCTAGGGAAGCCGGCAAGAGAAAATTGCAAATGGTGATCACATGGTATTTGGCAGCTGGTTGTAAATATAAACAAGTTGCCAAGAGCCTGAAATACAGTCATGTGATGGGGTAGCAGGACATGTTATGAGGGCTAGAAATGCTTTACAGTTTATAAAACTTCCATTCTGAGGCTGCCGTGATTGTGGACAGTTGTTAAATGTTAATTGTGAATTGATGACTACCTGTATTCTCAATGGTCTACATCAGGCATGTCCAAAGTCTGGCCTGGGGGCCAATTGCAGCCTGTTTTCAAATTTCAAGTGGCCCACAACCTCTTCTCCTTGCCAGCTCAGCTTGTCACTCATCCCTGCCGTGCCGGCATTTTTCCCTTTACCACACAGCTGTGTCAGGCTGAATGGTCGACCCACACACATTTGCACCTCACCAAATCTGGCCCTCCTTGAAAAAAGTTTGGACATCTCTGGTCTACATAGAGGGGTATTTACATTAGCGTGGATTAGTGCTTTACCCTCAGTCGTGTTACTGAGAAAATATTTTATTTCTGTGTATGACACTGAAACTGAATATGAGTTTCACTAACTTCATAATACCTGGCAAGGAAATGAACCTCTTGTTTCTTTACGCAAATAAATGCTCCTTGCATTTCATCCTAGGTAGAAAGTGACCGAGTAAAATATGCATGTATAGCTTGGCAGCAAAGTTTGTATATGAGTTTTAATATTAAAATACAGGTTGCTATGGTATCGCACAGATTGATAAAATAGTTCATCTGATACTGAATTAAAATATGATTACCAAAGCTAAGATAAATGAAAATGGATTGAAACATTAATATTTGTCAGGATCAGCATTTAGTCCAGATACAGGTGATATCAAACAGTGAAATAACTCAAAAGTTGTCACAAAACTTTCTGGTGCTACTGAGTTGAATAAACTCTAACTTTATGAAAAAACCAGAAGACAATACAGTCTATAAAATGACTCACTTTTTCATTTTCTCTTTGCCTTTCTCCTGAATATTGGTCAGCCTTAATTACAGTTAAAAATGATGCCAAACCTTTGCTTCAGATTAGGGCAGTAGGGAAAATGGTGTTTTAGACAGCTGCAGGAAGGGAGTGTAAAATCTTAGCAGCTGTGTTCTCCTAAGCATGGTTGCATTACCATCTACTTTGATGTTGGGTAGAAACATTTGTGATTTTTTTTCCTTTTACAGTTACACAATTACAGTAATGTGCTACTGGCATGCTGCATTAATGGCTTTTTTTTTTTTTCAAATGGATACCTAGAAATGGCAAAAATACTGAAAAAAGTGAGAGAACTTGTGTTTCATATGACTTGTGCCTCTGAGGAAATGTATAGTGAATATATTTTTTTGGCAGTTTTCCTTCTACAATACCTATTGATGGGCAGAATTTGAACAACCTTTCTTTGTGAATAGAGTTTTGTAAATTATGGCTTGCATTGTTTTCTCAATCACAGGCACACTAATTTCACGGCTTGTTTTGCAAAATCTTAACACATTGATTGAGATAGGGTGACAATTTTATTTATGGTAAAGTAGGATATGGAAAAGACCAATTTTTCTAACTCCACTTCTTTTGTAATTAGAACTGGGCCTTTTAAACTGTCCTTTGAATTAAAAAAAATTAAATGATGGTATGCTGGAAATATTTGATATAATTTAGTGTTTATTTTTTAAAAGTTCAACCTTAGCCAGGCAGAAGAATTTTAGCCTTTGACTGTTTACTTATTTAATCCTTTGGGGTTACTTTGATTTGATTTCTCTATGAGATTTGTTATTTTTCTCAGGAACTGAACATTTATTTGGGAAAATTAAAGCACAAAATTAAAGATTAGAGTTCATAATAAGACATGATGTATTTGGTTTATCTGATTTAAGCCAGCCTATTTACAAATTTTAATAACTGAAAAAAATCAGTTAGATTTTTATTAACAATTCTATTACAATTTCAAACAATGCAAAATTGGAAATGGGTCTCTTGCTTCCTTATATCTTCGCAGTAACTATTTATATGTTGTTTAAAAATCAGAGTAAAACATTTTGAATTGGAAAATTGTTCAATCTCCATTAATTTCAAAGAAGAAAATAATTGTTTGCCATTGGATTGAGTAGCTCAAAGGAATTAAGCTGCAAAAGTATTTGTTTTCTACTTCCTTAAAAATAAAAGATGCCTGCTAGTTTTTTATTAGGTCAGTGTTTTCAGAGCATGTATTTTTTCATGCATACTTCTATGTAAAGGAACACCCCCGCTTTCCCTGGAAACAAAATAAAGGATGTCCGATATTAAATTCCACAAGGAGCATAAACATCCTTCTTTACTTCTCAAAGACAAAGAATTATAATATTCATATATCTATAACTCTGCATATAGATTTTTAATACAAGCAGGCTCTTAACATGATCAGATATTGTTCATATGGTAGATTCCCAAACTTTTAAATATGTCACTATAAACTGATCAGATGAAGTCTTTAGGGAACCAGCTATAGAGGGTTGTCAAACTCCTAGCCCATAGGCTGGATGTGTCACACACTGGCCACAGCCACACCCTGTTTAGCAAAGGGGAGGAGAGTCCCAATATGTCAGGTGACGACACCATGACGACGTGAATTTGCCATCCCTGAGCTATAGCATCAGAATCATGCCTACATAATTGATATAGAAGCACCTGGTTTCCCCCCCAAAAGGGGGGAGGAATTGTAACAATTTTTATGACCAACTAAATGTTTACTACTTGTTATAGTCTGTCTTTCCTCCCCTTCCTCCTCCCTCTCTCATTTCAGGGAGGGGTAGCCCTTCTGGTGGAGGGGTCTGTGAATTTTTTAGGGCTGCTCAGTCACCTTTCGTACCTACCTGGCTGTCAGTGGTCACTAGTTGCTCTGAGTAGCTGTAACACATATAATGGCCACACTGCAGTAAACTAATTCAGAAGGTGCTCCAAACCAGGTGAGGGTAGCTGATGTTTCTTCAGCTTTTGGTGAAATAGGGGATTTGTCTATCCCAATGTGTAAAATCTGGCCTTGGCAGGTTGGACAGAGGAGACTGATCAATGGTCCAATGTACTCTGTTTTCCAAGATACTCAGACCACCACCACCAACACCCCGCTTTGTATATTTCTTTTATTATTGTTTGTATGTTTCTCCTTTCAATTTTTGCCCTTATTTTCTGCATAATTTTTTTTAATTGCAAGAGATTGGATTATAATTTAATTTATTGGACTGCAGTTTCATTTATTTATTGTTGATTTCATTACAAAATTACTGGTGTTTAACTTCCTGCACAATTTGGATTAATATATTAAAAGTAAAAGCAACAAACCTATTGATTATGCACCACTGTCATGTTAATTGACATTGAAGACAACATTGTTATCTTTAGCATATGCATTGAATATGAATCTGATGGCAGCATAGCTTAATTCTTTTGCTTTTACTTGTAAGTAAATGGATGTAGAAATCTCACATTTTTGGAAATTCTTTCAAAATTACTGTAGGCTTTCTCTGTGTTGCTTTATACAGTTTGATGTACTTTTTCCCATGCAAATATATTAAATATATCCTCATTGTTCACCAGTCATCTTGGGAAAGGCTGATCTTCTTCTAATTGTATAAAATAGTCCTGTGGATACTTTATGAACCAACATGGCCATGCTGAATAACTGGTACTCAAGCAATGAGCAGTTGAAATTGAAATTATCCAGGCTATTGCTTTATTTTTAGAAATTGAAATTCTTCTGTTGGGGAGTTCTATAACAGTTGATTGAGAAGCATACATTAGAATTGTTCATATTTCTTGTCAATTACCTTAGTCTTTGGTACATTAATTTTCAGATGCATTTTCCTTCTTTCATCATATAGTCTATCTGTTAATCTGTGCAAATTATTTCACTCAGTTGTCTTGAACCTCATGATGGAGAGGTCATATCAATGTAATAAATAAATATGTTTAGTCAACTGCATAGATGCTTCTTCTTTGGGAAACTAATTATGTTTGGTGGATCTTCTACATAATGATGCATAGGCTGTTCTTCTCTGGATGGATCTGCTCAGCCCAACTCATTCTATGAAACCAAGAGTAGATAGCAGAGAAGAATTCTTTGGGGATATTAAATTATTTTTCCTTTTGCTTTTAACAGAAGAAGTTAGTAGAGCTTTGTGCTAACTTGAACAAACAAGCTGTTGCATGCTTATTGAGTAATAAATCACATTGAGTTCAGTAGCTTTTATTCCTGGGTAAATATTTAAGATCTGTAGTCTTTTCCAGTCATGTGCTAATTTCTTCATTTTTTTCCACTTCTTGTTTCTGCAATCAACAAATATCTGCAGTTGTCTCTGTTCAGATACTTTCTGTTAATTCTTTCTCCTGATTTTTTTTTGATTACCCTTTTATTGCATTTGCATGGTGTCAAACTGGTCAGCATGAACTCAGCAGCCATAATTTGTTGATCTACTTCAAACCATGCTTTTTAATCCAGGCCTGTTTACAAGGGGAATCCTATCCTGTATTAATTGTATTTTCTTCTATTCACCCATACTGGAAATAATGGTTAATATTAAGAATGGGAGGGAAAAGGAAGTCATTCTGAAAAGGAAACATAACTGCATGAAGTTGGCTCAATTTGTTACCCATGGTTTGCTTTCAGGCATGCTGCAGATGGCTAAGGATTGCTTTTTTCATCATTAAAATGCAGATACATTTAGGAGTTACCTTTTGGTTATGAAAATAACTGGAGTTTACTAAGAGATATGTCAAAAAACAGTATGGATTGTTATTCTTTCTGCTTTCACTTCAGCAAGACACTGTTGTTTGGTTACTAACAGTCTACAGGTGATCCTTGACTTACCACAGTTCATTTAGTGAGCATTCAAAGTTACAATGAGACTGAAAAAAGTATTTATGACCCTTTTTCACATTTACAACCATTGCAGCATCCCCATAGTCACATGATTAAAATTTGGCCCTTGGCAACTGACTCATATTTATGACAATTGCAGCATCCCGAAGTCATTGTGATCTCCTTTAGTGACCTTCTGACAAGCAAAGTCAGTGGGGAAGCCAGATTCACATAACAACCATGTTACTAATTCAGCAACTGTGATGATTCACTTAACAACCATGGCAAGAAAGGTTGTTAAATGGGGCAAAACTCACTTAACTCTCTCGCTTAACAACAGAAAGTTTGGGCTCAATTGTGGATGTAACTTGAGGACTATCTGTACTTCTTTGTGACAGAAATAATTCTTTTCAAAATAAAACATTGTTTTATGTCATTTTACCTTTCATTTGATTCCCTTTTAAAAGAAAAAATACGAAGTAGCTAAGCCAACCTTTCTAAACTTGATGCCCACCATAACTTGCAGAGCTAGAGATGGGAATTGTAATACATTTGCAGGGTACCAGATTGATGTCTGAATTAAACTATATTTTCCTTACTTAAGGCTTCTATTTTCCTCCCACCCAATATTGCATAGAGATTTTTGGTTGTTAGGAGGTATTATTGAGAGTATATTGCTGTATTTTTTTCTCCTGTCACTCAATCAGATTGGAGGGAAAAATCTTTTTGTAATAGAGGTCGTCTTGCCTTGGGTGTTCTTCTGAAACACTTCCACAGTGCAGCTGGACAGCTTTGCAATTTTTAATCTCTGTTCTTGTATTTTTTTTATTCTGAGATGGGAGAAAGGCTTTATCCAAAGTTTTGTTCCTTTGTGTCCTTGTTGGAAAATATTTCTCTAGTTCAATTTCTCTTGCCATGTATGCTTTTATATATCTATCTTTCTTATTTTTTATTGAGGATTTTTTTACAGAATAAAACAATACAAATTTAGAGAAGAAAAAGAAAAGAAATCAGGAAATAAGAAAAGACAAAAGTAAGAAAAAGAAAAGAAAAAAGATGTAAAGAATTCACTTCCAAACTTCCAACAGTAATAAAAGTATTTACATTTTATCCTCTCTTTCTGAAATTATATTGTGGTTCCCTTCTTTCTCTATTCTACCTTTTAAATTGTCAAACCCATAAATTGCAAGTTTATTTTTCTTGTCTGTGGATATTCTCAGTCATCCAAGTCATGGTTGTCCATTTCATTTTCCTCTTTGAAAATGTGAGGTCTAGGGGTCATGAAAGAACTTGACTGGAAAAAAGATGTGAAACAGACAAAAGTCAAGAATTTTCACATAGTGCGTATGTATTTAAGCTGTAGAATACACTGTAATATAATAGTGATGAACATTAACTTGAGCGGATTTTAGATAAATTAGATAAATTCAGAAAGTATATCAATGGATATTAATTGTGATGGCTTCATTCTGTTTGAAGATAGTCATTTAAAAAAAATTAAATATACCGGCATTTCCTCACTCTTTCTCAGCTGAGGGCTGTGAATGTAAATCTGAATGGAAAGTTTCAGTATGTTTTTAGCATTAATAATGTTGAAAATATTTCTAGAATCCATCCCTCAATAGAACACATGAGAATTGTTTTTTAACTCTTATTTAATTTATTAAATAATAATAAATAGTAAATCAAAATGTATTCAGCAGAATAACAGGGTTGGATGGGACCTTTGTATCACTATGTGTATTTGAACCAAAACATTTCTAGCTTTTTTACAAGCCCTGATGAGCATGATAAAATGATCCTTCATATTTTTCTACATTTCCAACAGAGATTTGAAGTATTTGTATACAGTCTAAAAAGTTTTTTTGGTGTCATATACCAAAAATGAACATTCTCTTTGAAATTGTAATATAATATAAATTCCAGTCCTACACATATTTTCCTATGGATCCATTTGTGTGTTATAATTAAAGTTCTTAGCTTTAACTTGTTCTTCTGTTTCCAATTTCACTGAGCTTATACGTTTTAGCAATTATTATGTTCATTATTTGTACACAATTGAATTTCAAATTCTGCTTATATTGTTGAATGTTTTTTATCTTTAAGTCTTTCTCTTAACTGTATATATGAAAGCCATTGGAAACTCCTCTTATATGTTTTTAAGAGCAAAAGAGATTCCAGTATTGTAATCTCTTACAAGAAAGGTGATCAAAACTTTAGGAGCCTTTTGATTGCCTTCTGTATTTTTTCCAGTTGTGAAATAATATTTTTCATATCTGGCCACCAATATTGTTCCTGTTCTGGGTACATATTCACATATAAATCTATACAATATAGATTTGTATAAAGACATTGGCCGTTTTATTTTCAGTGCCTTTCTTAATGATTTTTATCATGGAATTTTTGCAGCTGCTGCACAAAAAGTTGACATCTTCATTGACCCAAAATATTTTCCTTGTTTAGTTACACTCTACTCAGGCCTTATGTATATATGAAGTTAGGGGTTTGGGGGGGATGCTGGTGGCGATAATTTTTTTAGTATTTTAAAATGCCCAGTTTTAAATGTATGTCAAATAAATGTTTTTTCTAGAATAAAATTATTACAAAAAATAAAATAAAAATGGCCAGGATACTTCAATTACGTCATGTTTGCTGTTGGAATGGCCATTTGCTTTGTTTAAAGAGCTCTTCATAACCAATTTTAGTTTTCATCACCCTAAATAGCTTGGTATTATCTGCAAAACTTGGTGTCATGGATCTTTTTTAGAAAGGGAGATGACAGACAGAGATCAGGTTTGATATTTGCAAGTTAGCTCTTTTCTATATAATTTGAACTTGATTTATTTTCGTTAGACTTCATTTTTAACCATGAAAGTTTTTTTCTATAGTAAACATCTTTCTCTGCTGCTATAATGTTAACTTGTCCACTTCACTTTGTTCTTAGTCCTCCATGGTTATTAGTCTGACCACACTTTCTTGGCTCTTCTACAGCTCAGTTCTTAGAGCTGTTATTGCTTTAGTTGTTTTGACTACCTCTTATCTCTCCCCACACTTCTTTCGTCAGAGTCACTTGTTCTTGTTTGCTTCCAACTTCCTTGTTCAAGCATCTGGGTTTGAAATTGGTTGTTAAAATGGCAGTTGCTTGTCTCCTGCCTTTACTTTTCTCCCAATGACCTCTGAGACCTTTCAAATATTCTCACTCCTCCTTTCTCATCTTCAGATCTCCATCAGTATGCTTCCTTCCACCATTCACCACCTCATTCTTGTTCTCCTTAGAACTTTTTTGAGTCATGTTTACTTTTTATGGACTTTGTACCTTCTGGTCCTCTCTTTTTATCCAATTGTTTTTCCTTTCCTTTCTTTTCTTTTCTTTTTTTCCTTCCAGCATCTCCAAATTGCTATTGAGATGCTGTCACAACAAGCCGTCCCTTCTTTAATCATTGCTGCCAGGTCTCAGCTGTTCTTCAATACCTTTCAATTCCATCAAACACCTTTCAGAAAGATAACTGATAAAAAGGCAGATTGTTTTAGCCCATGATCACTATTTTCTCGAAGGAACCTTTGATGAGGAATTTTCTCAGTCCTTTTGAAAAATCCAAGTATACACTAGATAGGTTTATTTCCATTCACATGCCTACTGGCATTCTCAAAATAACAGTAGAAGTCAGGTGACTAGTGAAGCAGAATTTATATTGTAAAAGCTATGATTTTATTTCATCAAACAAGACTATTTCTTTATGTGCTTTATATGTTATTTTTGACAATCTCTTATCATTTTGTCCCGAACAGATGAAATTGATTGGGCTATCATTTTCTGAATATGCTCCAGTCTCTTTTTAAAAGCAGATGTCACCTTGGCTATTTTCTACTTCTTTGGTAGGAAGTTAGCAATTTTACATCTGAGTATCTTAAAAATTCTTGGGCTGATACCATTAAGACATTAATGCCATGATTTGTTACTACGCTATATAGCATCTCAGATACCATTAAGTATTTTGTTTTTTTCTGTTCAGTTTGGTCATCCTGATTCCTTTCCTGGAAAAGTCAGTACATGATCAGATAATTAGAAAAACATCATTCAGTTTTTTTTACAGTCTCCATTCCTTCCATCTCTTTTATAAATCTGTACTTTTAGCAATATGCAATCTTTACCCAAGCATTTTTTTTCATTCCTTTTGTCATCAAGCTTTTTTTTTCATTCCTTTTGTCATCTAATGGCCAGCACTTTCCTAACCAGTTTTCTGCTTCAAATATATTAGAGTTGTAAGTGTTTCCCTTAATGATTTTTGCTGTATACATTAACTTCTTCGTCTGTATTGGACAATTCTGGCAGTTTGCCATGTTCATATATGCAAAATCTAATAGCATTATAATCAGTGTTTTCACAACACATACCTGGTCAGTGTCCTTTCTAGGATGAGTTCTAGGTTGATTTCCTTTTCAATCATCCCAAGATTACTGTCAGTGTTTTGAACAGGTGATCAACAACATATTCCTAGATTTAATTTACCTTTGTGTCCAATATTGCTATTTATAGTGATTCTGTGGGATAACCCAACTTTCCATTTTCTAAATATCCCAAGTACAAAATGATGCAGGTTCATAATCTAAGGAATAAACCCAGCATGCTTGTTTTTCTGGTGGCCAAAAGCTTGTTCCACCAAGCACAAACCCACAGTAACCTATCTGCTACTCCCAAGAGGCGGGTAATCCTACTCTTGACACTGTGCAACTCCTCTTCCTAGCTTCTTCTTTCATTAGTTATTATTATAATATTTTTCTTTATTGGGAAACATTTGACTAAAAAAGATCGCCTCTCTATTGTAGTTTTATAAAGTTTGGGACCTGTCTGTATTACAGTCACTGAACTCACCTTAACAGTCTCTGGAGAAGACACCTCAGTGGCCTCCTTTCCTCCTTTTCTTTCTTAGCAAGCCTCTTCTTGCTTGTCCTGATTTCAGACTTGTCTTTCTGTTTCTGAAATGTGCTTTCTGGGACTGAGTTGTTAACCAAGGAATATGATTCCATGCACCAGCTAATTCATTTAAAAAGTGAATTGGCCTCAGATATAAACCCCTCCTGCCAGACCACATGTTTCACAAAGAAAGCAAACATTTCTACCCTCTGGCCAGAACCAAACATACAGCCACATTATTCAAATACTCTTTAAAGCAGCTGATCAGCTGTTAGAACTCACAGTCTTTCTTCAGAAATAAATGAGTGGTATCATATAGATTTTGGCTGGCAGGGAGACCTGGGTCCAATTCCAAGCTCAGTCACAGAAGCCCTCTATGTGACTTTGAACCACTTTTTTCTCAACCCACCGACCTTACATATTGACATTCCAAAAGAAGGGGGGGGTGGAATCAGAGTTTAGTTTTATTTTTTGAAATCAATTCCTCGCTTGACTGGATAAAGGAGATTCTTGCTCATTGCAGATGATTAGGCGGCTGGCTGATTAAATAGGATTCAATGACTGTGGTCCAAAGAGGCATCTTCTCTCTCTCACCAAAGATCAGGGAAGCATTGCTGGACTATCAGTTGCTGTTTGTTCTTTTGCTCCCTCCCCCAATTCCTGACAAATTTTCCACATATTTCTGAGGGAGGATAGTATAGAAATGTGTTCTGAATGTATTATGTTCCCCCATGGGATCCTTCAAATCAGGAAATGTTTTTGGATGGTGAATGAAAAAGTAATCCTAAATGGATGGGAAAGATGTGTGTGCTTTCCTGAATGCACCTTAGAACAAGAACCAGCTGTAGCCCAGGTGCCTGTGCTTCTGACTTGCATAAGCCATGTTGCTTTCCATCTCTAGGCAACAAGCATTATTGTTCTTTTTTAAAAGTGCTTGGTTGACAAAGAGCAGCTGTCTTCTGATAGCTGAATTAGCTGGACTTTGACAGGCAGCTGCAAATGTCAGTTGGCTTTATCTCTGTAAGCTACTACTGTCTTCCGTATTGCCTTGTCAGCAGTTGAAGCTGTTTGAACGCAAGAGAGAGCGTTGATAGGTGGAACAATAAGCCGGGTCTATAAGTAAACATGATCAGTGTCTGTCATTTTCTGTGTGCTAATGGGCTGTATGAAGCATCAGAAAATGTGTTGGCAACCAGAATGCTTGCAGATAATGATTACACTCATTTATAATAACATGATTTCTATTATAGTCCAGTTCTTCTGTTATGAATGACATGATAAATGAATGTTGAAATTTATGGAAGACTTGCAATGAGGAGTGAGATTTCCTTTTTACATTCTTCCTCTCCACATACATGTTTCCTTCCTGCTCCCATACTTCTTTACATATATACATGCGACTGTAATACCTTCATACATTTCCTATATATGCATACATTCTTTTTCTTATAGTTGCTTGCACAGTCCAAGCATACATGAAGCACTTTCTCTCATCCCACACAATCTACTTATGATCCATCCAGATCTGCCCATAATTTCTACCAAATCACAGCACCAGAGAATCTAGACCCATGTGCATCCCAAGAATTTTAGTGTTTTTCCTCTCCTGGCTATTCTTTTGCAACTTTTGGGAAGATTTGACTGCATAGAACTCTTAGTTTCAATCATTACTGGTACTGGTTTGGACATAAAGCTGTCTAGGGTGGCTTTATAAATTTGATTCATAAATAAAATAAATACAATCAGATAAAGTATCTCCTTTCTCTCCCTCCACTTTTTTGTCAGACCTTCACTGACCCTAACTTTTAGAGTCTGTGTGTGGCTATTATCTGTTAATATTGATTCATCTTGGCTATCTGTATTACATATTGCACATACTATTCTTGATCTGTTTTTTTGTGGACTAGATCTTTTAAAATAATAAAAAAGGATCTACAGGTATTCATTCCTTATTCTCCAGTATTTGACCTACTTGATCTGAAATTAAATTAATTTACCGATTCCTGAAGTATAATAGTAATTAATTTCTGCATGAAGAAATCTGCTTACAGCATTGCCATTAAATTGGTGAGGGAATTGCATTTTATAATCAGACTAAATATATCCATTCATGTACGTTTTTAATGACTTAGGAAGAGTGAGATTGTTTCACATTTATATTTCAAATCAAATAAGCTATTCTATAACCTGAGTGGCTATCGTTATATTCAGTTATTTGCCTGAGCTATGTGTTTGTTTGGGCTACAGTATATGTTTCCTCTTGAATATTTCTGAAGCAAAACTGATCTTAGTCAATTAGGAAACAAGTTGGATGTAATGATTTCAAAGAACTTTATACTTAATGAGCTACCTTGCAAAGTTATTCTGGTATCCTCATTTGTTAAAGGAATACTGAGTCCTAGGGATTGTACCTTCTCCTCAAAAAGGGCACCCTACATCAAATAGAAAATGAACATCTGCAAAGTGCTGGTTTCTTCCTTGTTATCAAGGGGTGGGGGTACACTTTTCCTAGGACTACAAAAGGCCTTTTGCAATCTCTGATTTGGAGATATGCTAAAAACAATAACCTTGCATTAGATCCTAACAAATCTTCCACTCTGTTTGACTATTATCATAATAAATTTCCCAGTTTTACCTGTTATGATATATCCAATAAAGAAATTATTTTGGGAAATTTGGGATACAAACATCATAACAAAAACCAAACATAATCCAGTTTTGGAAATAAAATATATGTATAGAATATCCTATGTACAGTATTTGTTGAGAGTTAGCATAGAAGGCAGCTATGTGCAGAAGATGATGATCCAGGATGATTTCAGGTTCACAAGTTTTACAGTTTACATCAGAATGATAACCCTGTTCAGGTAGACCAAACCAACTTTTTCTTAACAGGGTGGAACTTGTATGTCATCTATAGCAGGCCCAAGGGCAGTTTTGATTCAAAAAGAACAATGTGTTTAAGACAATGGAATTTTGAAATGAATGACTTTTCAATTAATACTCAAACTGCTAGTTGAAAACTATATGGGAAGAATTATCTTTGTACCGTAAAGGAAAAAAAATCACTTTTAACAGTACATTCCTGTAGAAATTGTGTGTAACTGTAAGAATCAAAACATGTATTTATGACTTTTAAGTAATCTTTCCCAGGCATAATTATAATTTCTTAGTTTTCAAATTCTAAGCATCCACTGATAAAGCATACAAATAATTCAACTTATGGCCTTCTTGTTCTTTTTTACCCCTTTTATTCTTTCTTTCTTTCTGTGTAATCTCATTTCAAGACAAATCAGCTAAATTGTCATGATCTAATGCTTACCACCTTGATATATTACTTTAACCCCTTCACCCACCTAAATTTATTTATGAAGTGGGCAGTAGTGAACCAACAGAAACTGAAGCTCAAATACTTTGGCCACCAAATGAGAAGAGGACTCACTGGGGAAAAAAACCCTGATGCTGGGAAAGATTGAAGGCAAAAGAAGAAAGGGGGTGGGAGAGAATGAGATAGTTAAATAATGTGGGCATGAGTTTGGAGAGACTCTGGGGGACAATGGAGGATGCGGGGGCTGGCATAATATGGTCCATGTGGTCACAAAGACACAACTTAGTGATGAACAACAACAAAAAATGGTGGCTCAAATGCTTCATGGGATAGAAAAACTAAAAGATTCCTTTATTCTGTAAAATAATCTTGATGAAGTAGGATATAGTTTTTATGAAGATCATTAAGTTTCAAAAGATCCCATATGCTGTACCATAAATATGAACATTATGTGTAATTTTATGTAACTGTAGCTCATCTGTGTGAAGCAGGGAAATGGAATCACATGTGTTTGTGGTTTTCTATTTTTTTTAAGGTAAAAATCTACTCCATAATCTGTTAGGGGTATTAATAGAAACAAGAACATGTACTCTTGGATGGGTTTTTGTACCTGTTTTGTTATTTATTAAATGAGATCCGCATATATCTATTGGGTGTGGGAGATATGATAAATTACTAAAATTATACTTTTAAAATTCATTGTTGATTAATGCTGGTTTTGATTTTTTCCCCATTTTAGGGAGTACGAGTTTGGCTGCGAGAAAATGGCCAACATAATCCAAGCACTGTACTTTCCTGTGCAGAAGGAGTTGTTGTATTCAGGACTGATTATGGACAGGTAAATGCATTGCTTCTAAATATGTTTTGTTTGTACTATCCATATCCTGGTAAGTGAATAAATTGTTATGAACTCTTATAGTTTTTTCTGTTCATAGGCCAGTTTTGAGCGCAGTTATTTCTTATTTACAATAATTCCCATGAGGTAACTGTTATTATTCTTTACAAGTAGAAAGGCATCAAGAAACTCTGAGAAGTTTTCGGAAATTCTTCTATGTTTGTATAATCTTTCTAGATTTCCTTCCCTCTCTTCAGCTTTTATCATACCCAGTGCAGAGAAATGACCAGCCTCTCCTGAATCATCTCAATGTATGTCAATCACTACACTGGAAATGTTATCTGCCTTTTAAAACAACTAAATGTGCTTATTATACAGTACTTTTAAGAGTGTATGCTTATTCAGAGAAAAAGAAGTGAAAGTTAATCACTTTCACTGTAAATGGCAGTCAAAGTGATAGTAAGATTTTATAGCTTATCTTACAATGTAAAATTATAGAATTGGAAAGGACCATTGCATCAATCTAGGAATCCAAGTTTAACCGTCTCCAACAGATGGCTGATTAGCCTCCACTGGAACTCTTCCAATGAATGGGAGCAGACTTCTCTTCTTCATAATTCGTTCCACTGTCAAACTATTCGAACTATTGGGAAGTTTTTCCTAACATGCAATCAAAATGTTGCATGGAACTTAAGACCATTGTTCTGTGTCTGACAATATTGCCTTGAAAATATTATCTCTCTTTTTCTGAAATATGCATAGAGTCACAAAAGAATAGCACTTTTTTTTCTTGGCTGCTTGTGATTGTTTCTGTGAATAATGTTAAAAGGGTTTTCCTTTTTAAGAGATTAAACATCCTACACACAAAAGAATCACATGATATATTTCCATTTTTGTTGGTTTTTATACTAACAAAAGGGGATAAAAATAAATTTTTCCTTTAAATCTAACAAGACTGGAACACAAAGGAAAACAGAAATGTAATGAGCAATAGTTTGAATGGGGGGGGGGGG
>BHFT01038796.1:0-28282 GCA_004320025.1 Laticauda laticaudata
TTGTAAGTCAAGGACTAAATGTATTCAATCCTAAATTTTAAGCCTTACAAGATACTTAACCAAATAACTTTTCCTCTGAATAGTATTTCAAGGACCATTCTCAAGGGCCGAAAAAAAAAAGTCCATACAAGTGAAGATTTTATGATTTATGATTTATGATTTACTGGGTTTGAGATGGGCATCTATACAAACTGAATAAATAAATAAAACTAAATAAAATTGTATCTGTATAGAGAAGGAACAGCTGCATCTACAGTTCATGACCTGTCATAATTTATCTTTCATAAAGATACAGAGCCATGATTTATATTTCCCTATCAAAATGCCCCAAAAATTCTGATTTGTTTGCTGCCCACTTACTTTTATCAAACCAGTTTAATTTTGTTTCCTTTTATATGGCTACATTTTGTCATACTGTCTGTAAGCCTACAAAGCATGATTTGATTTATATTAACTAAAACAAAACAGAGTGGTCAGTGTCCCGAATAGTCTACCTGACTCTGTGGTTTCTTTCCCGAACCCCAAAAACTTTAACCTTAGACTTTCTACTATTGACCTCACCCCTTTCCTAAGAGGTCTGTAGGGGGCACCAACTGCCTACCATCCCTGTCCTATTGTTTCTTTTATTTTTCTTATATGTATCCATGTATTCATAACTATGTTTTTACTTNTATGTATCCATGTATTCATAACTATGTTTTTACTTATACCTATTATCTTGTAAGCAATTGACAAACCAAATAAAATAAAATAAATAAAAACTTATTAATTTTTAAAAATAGTGGATAAAAGAAATACAAACTATTTATCCAACATTCATCAAAAGAAGCTGGAGTAAAGACTTTTAAATGTGATAATGGTAATATAATAATTAATAAACTGATATAATAAGGGATCTTGCAAATTTCAGTGCAGTGTAGGTACTAACATAGAGAAGGCCCATTTGCAAATGATACTCTCTTGAATTTGGTGCAACTGGGTCTTGCACATGTATCAGGTTCTTGGAAAATTATATAAAAATAATGGTGATCTCTTTAGAATCTTTTATATTAAAGGCATCTTGCACATGACTCAATAGTTAAATAAGTTCAATGGTTTAATTACAACATACAACTTGTGCATGATAAGGAAGATTGATAGTACCTTTTGCAAATCAGCACAGAAATAAAGTGTAAGGTGAAATGCCTTGTTAATTCAGATCATGATTTTATGATTTTACATAAACCAATTCATCATTGAAACCCCTGCAATTAATACCTGGTACAGCTTCTAGGCTACAAGGATGTGCCCAATTCAACAGTCACCTCCCAAAAGACAAAGGTGTATAGAATGCAGAAAGAACAATATAATAGAATGCCTTTGTGGGATTAGAGAAAAAGAAAGACAATCCTTTCTTTTAGTGAACAGGAGTTAGCTTGTTTGCTAAGAGACAAATCCTCATTCATAGCAGCTATTATCTAAAACAACATGATTGACAACCCAGAAAAATGGTTCCAACATTCTTGATGTTCTCCTGACTAAAGGATTGAGAAACCTGTGATTTACAAAGAGTGGATTACAAAGAAAGATTTAACCTTTTCTCTCTCTTTGTCTATAATTATAGTAAACATATTGGTTTTATTTTAAAATTAGTAATCTGAATTTATGATCTCTCATTTTTGTGAGATCATGGTAATAATCTAACAAAATATAGAAATCTCAGAAAGTTCTAAAAGTAAAGGTTCCCCCGTACAGTTGTTTCTGTCTCTCTCCAGCAGTGTTCATCTCCATTTCTTAGCCAAGAGAATGATTATTGTCCAAAGACATTTCTGTGGTCATGTGGCCAGAATGATTATATGCTGAAGCACACAGTGCTATTACCTTTCCATCAAAGGGGAACTAAGACAATTTGCTATGGTCAACTCGCTATGAGGCAAATCACTGCAGGATAAGACCACACTAATATCAAAGTAATGGTGGAATAGAATCATTAAAGAAAGAATGCAAAAGGAGGGACAATATAAAATATGAAAGACAAACATTAAAATATTTTTATTTATTTCAAATAATTAAATTGAATTGTTAAATTGTCCCACGGTGAGTTATCCTATGAGTTGTCCTGCAATGAAATCCACTGAAATAGTACCTATTTAGCTAGTCACACTTGCTGCTTTCAAACCATTAATTGGACAGGAGCTGATGCAAATAACAGGAACTTAGCCTGCTGTGTGGCACTCAGGTTTTGAAACCTGACTGCCAGCCTTTCCAGCTGACAAGCTCACCCTCTTTAACCATTGAGCCACAGCCCCTCCCCCAGAAAAAAGCCATAAATGCAAATGTATAATTTATTTATATAATGATGTTCTAAAAAGCAGTTTAAATACATCACATAACAGCTGAATGAAAAGCTGTTTAAATTATATTCTAACAGAGCAAAGAAACTAATCTGTGGAAGCAGTAATGATATACATCTATGCTGATCAGATCATACCATTTTATGATGCTTAATAGCAAAGCATTGGATATTTGACTGATGGAGGTACTGAATTCAGTTGTTGAGATTTGTGATGGAGATTCATGTTCAGCAGAAACCAGACTTACTTTACCATATCCTACCTCTAATGACTTACAGGGGTTGTATATTGATGTATATTTCTTCAGAAGAATAAAAGGCATTGATAATGCTGCTCTTTAAGAAAAATGTTGCAATAAACTTAGGGAAAATGATGCTAAAAAAGCAAACTGACCTTATATTCTACTGTACATCAGAAAGAGAATCAGCAGCATTTTTCTGTCGTTTTCTTCTATACCCAAGCAGATGGCTTTAATGATTTTTTTCAAGTTATAGTTAATTCATCTACAAATAATAGAAATTGGTTTGCAAATGTGTATAGAAAGAGAGAGAGACTTTACTGTTTGTAAATGTTCCTCAAGTTTGCTTTGCCCTATCATTAGCAACAAATGGTGTTTGTTTCAGAAACATTATTTTTTGAATCACCTTGGAGTCAGTGATGATACAATAAATTACCTGTAAGGTAAAATTGTTTAATATGCCTGCTACAGGACAACAAAAAGATCAGCCATTTTTTCTGGATTTCAAAATGCCATTATGAGTGCAGTTTATTTTTTGTTTAAATGTAGTATTTTAAAAAAAAGGAGGTGTGTGCTTTCTTGTTACCTATCATTCTTTTTTCAGAACCTTTCACTTCAGCAGTTTAATTAACATATTATTAATGTTGCTTTTGAGATGTAAAAACACGTAGGTAATACCACATGCTTATTCCCTGTACCAATAACCTAATAATAGTATTAAATTGATGTGATCTGAAACAAAGTTCAGAGCAGATCTAATTACCAAAAGATGATGTGCAGTAGGACTCCAATTATCTGTATCTCATTTAACAAAATTATATTTTTAATACAAATTAACAACCTGTATCCTATGTAGCCCAGTGCTAAACTTGTTAATAGCACTGTTATCTAATTATTTATTTGTTCCCTGGACAATTTATCAGAGACAATTTATCAGAAGAGAAGGATAGGTTCTCTTCAACATATCAATTAGTGATAACAGAAATGTTTTACATGTATTGTTTCTAGTGCTTTTATAATCAAAAAGCTGTTTGTTCAAACTATTTCAAACCATCAAACTGTACATTAGCTGTAGAAGTGATGCACCAAGAATAAAATAAGTAAACATGAGTAAAATAATGGCCCAGTATGTTCTGCAAATAATATATGAATTTTTTTTCATCACTATTAAAGATTTAGACCATACCATTGCCTGGAACAATTCAAGCACAATTTCATTGTGCACTAATTTAACCATATAGAAGTACATACACACACACACACAAATTTTGAGAAGCATATAACAGTAACAATGAATGCATTCTTGGAATACCTATAGCCTAGTTTTAGCTAGGGACAGATTGTCATGGGAAAAAATGAAGTTGCTAAGTCGATACAGACTTGATGGCACAATTAAATCAGCCAATACCTGAAGCAGTGGTATCTGCAAAATATGATAAAGGAAATCAAGATAGTGTTTACAATGGTATATTTAAAGGAATATAACCATTTTTAAAAGTTTATTATACATGCAACATACATTTAAAAAAACAGGAAGAATTTGCATTATTATGTCTACCATCTTGACTTTTTTGACCACACTTTGTGGCTATGTCTGGCCTGAAATCTCTCCTGATTGGAAATAATTTTATGTCTATTCGTTAGAATAACCTTTAAAAGTAATAGAATAGGATCCTTCCTTGGACTGATATAGAAGCCTTAAGAAAAACCACAGCTACTTTAAAAAATAGTAGAAACAATTGGACTTGCACTACTTCTGAATTATTTTTAAGATTTGCTCAGCCAAATAGATATAAATTTGCAGTTTCACCAAAGATATCTAGATTGGTTTATTATTGTTTAAATGCTACTCCCAATTTTAAGTGATTTTATTGATAGTGTTACTTTTAATTTGCTTTGTATCTATTTTAATCCAGTTATGAATTGAGGAATTATATGTCACTCAGACTCATCTGATTGGAATGGCCTACAAGTAAAATAAATAGCCAAAGGTCTATATTAAAATATTTAATCACAGGTTTTCTTAGTCATCATCTAGGTGAATCAAGAGTACTTCAGAACCTGATCATTTCACACTTTTACTACAATAAAAGGAGGAATTTTTCTTTAATTTAAAAAGATACACATCAAGATGAACAGAGAAATGTTTGCATGCAGCTGTGTATAAGAAATCACATTTTCATATTTATTGGGATATAAATTGAAATAATTTGTCCTTCCCATTATACCATTAATGTATATTTTTCATATTCCCTACAGACTACAGGGTTTAATTTGCTGACATTGAACTTGTAAAAAAAAAAAAAACCACCCTTCCCTCAAACAGGCATTTATCACTTATAGATGTGAGTAATGTATCCAATTAGGCTATCCAAGATTTACTTTTTTTTTACAAACTGATTTTATTTGAAGTTAAAATATATTTCTTGATTTATGATTGATGGTTTGCCAGCTCTGCCATTTAAAATGTAGCAGGCATAAGCAAAGGTGTTGGGATGACATTGACTATAATAAATAACACGAAATATGTGTTAAGAAAACTGTGAAATTAGATATTGAAGAGCACTGATGCTTGGGGTGGTAGATGTTCTTGATTTTGAACAGAAATTATAAACCAAAATGAAAGTTGTGTTAAATTAAGCCTAAGAAATTTGCACTAGTCCCAATGGTATGGTTACTTAACTGTGATACCAAAAAAAATATTATGTTAAATAATTATTGTCCTTAATACTTAACAATCATTTCTGTTGTTTCCATGAAGTTATATCAGGAAGAAAGGAAAACAATGAGCTTTGAAATACAATTTCATCACCCTAAAATGCTTAGCATTGATTTCAATGAATCCCAGATGACAACTGTTGATTTCATTATTATTTACTTTTAGATTTAGAAATTCTGTTTGAAGATCAGTGTTTCTCTTTAAACTACATCAATTCATTCTAGCACAGGAAAAATAGCATTGAATGTAGTTACAAAAACATGCAGTCATTAATGTTAATTAGGATTTTTGAGATCACAATCACAATATTTCTCAAGAGTTTCAAGTATTCATTAATTCATTAATTCATTCATCTTATATAGCTACCCATCTTACAAGATTGAAACTAGGAAACTGACAATTAGATATGTTGAAGAACATATCTAATCAATGGAAGAAGTACATAAACAAATGAAGTCTTCCTCTAATGTTGTACTTAAAATCATTACCAGCAGTTATCCAAACTTCGGGTCTCTTCCAGAACAAAGCAGATTTTTCATACAATTTGTTAGGGTAAGTCAGGCATACCAGGATCTGTGTAAAAGGAAAAATGTGGAATTTAACAAGAGAATTTTAGCTTCTTTTCAAGTTATTTGTTATTGCATGGCAGAGGGAAACAACTAGTAGTCCAGAGGATTCATGATACTAAGATTTGTTTGGCGATAAGATCAGTTTGGACTTCTGATGGGAATAATCAGTCTTCAGAAGATGGGAAGTAGAGGAAGAAAGAGAAAGCCACCATGCACAAAACATTCACATCCTTTCCTAACGATTACTTGCCCTCTATTTTTATTTATTTTATTTATTTATTGGATTTGTCAATAGATTACAATAGCTATAAGTATAAACATAAGTAAGAATACAGGAAATAGGTACAAATAAATGATGACATGAGGACAGGGGTGGTAGGCACGATGGTGCATTTATCACGCCCCCTACAGACCTCTTAGAAATGGGGTGAGGTCAATAGTTGATAGTTTGAGGTTAAAGGAGTGGGGGTTAGAGGATGTAACAACAGAGTCAGGTAGTGCATTCCAGGCATTGACCACTCTGTTGCTGAAGTAGACTTTCTGCAATCAAGTTTGAAGAGGTTTACATTGATTTTGTATCTGTTGTGTGCTCTTGTATTGTTATGATTGAAGCTGAAGTAGTCATTGACTGATAGGACATTGTAGTAGATAATTTTATATGCTCTGCTTAAGTCCAGCCATAGGTGGCATAGTTCAAGGTTGTCCAAGCCCAAAATCTCAAGTCTGGTGATATAGAGTATTCTGTTGCAAGCAGAGGAATGTAGTACTTTTTGTGAAATACTTCTGGACTTGCTCAATTGTATTAATGTCTGATATACAGTGCAGATTCCAGACTGATGAGCTGTATTCTAGCAATGTATGCTAGTATGCTCTAGTTAGCAATTCAATATTTCCAGAGGAGAAGCTTTGTAAGATTAGATTTACAACTCTTAGTGCCTTTTTGGCAATGCTGTTACAGTGAGCTCTGGTGCTTAGGTCATTGGATATGAGAACTCCAAGATCCTTGACAGAATGAGGATCACCAACAAGGTCATATCTGCCTAGTTTGTATTTGGTGTAGTGATTTTTTTTTTTTTACCAATGTGTGAGACAGAGCATTTGTTAGTCGAGATTTGGAGTTGCCAAATATTTGATCATTCAGACACATAATCAAGGTTGCTTTGAAGGACAGTAGCATTGTTGGTGGTGCTGAATAGTTTTACGTCATCCGCAACGAGGACACAGTTGCTTATAAGGTGAGTGCAAAGGTAATTTATATAGAGTATAAAGAGTGTGGGTCGTAGAACGCTGCCTTGGGGAACACTGCTGTTAACTGGAGCAGGGTTTGATATAGCACTCCCTTTTTTGCTGTGTAGGAGTTGAAGATTGCAGGACAATTTTTTCCTGAAACCAAATTGTTTTTTTGGAGAGTATGTTGTTTGACTCTAAGTGGAGGGTGATGAATTGGTTAATGATTGATTCCATGACTTTGCACATGACACAACACAGGGAGATTGGTCTGTATTTTTCAACCAGGCTGGGGTCACCTTTTTTGAACATAGGGATGACTAAGGACTATAGGTTTGGTAAGGAGCTGGTTCTGAATGATATCTCATATATAATGCTTAGGGGTTCTTCTGTGGCAGAGAAAAGCTTTTTTAAGAAGTATGCACATAATCCATTAGGGCCAATAGATAGGGATGGTTTTAGGTTACATAGTGCCTTTTCTTCATTATGTTCTGTAAAGACAATATGTAGTAGGTCATAACAGTTAGTTGTAGTACGACTAGGAAATGTGAGGGCATGAGCCATTGCTGTTTACAAAGACTGAACTGAAGAATGTGTTGAAGATATTGGCCTTAATGGCTTAATTGTTGCAGTCTTTCTCATTTGAGAATGAGAATTCTCAATTGACTGCAATTGACTCAAAAGACTGCAATTGTTGCAGTCTTTCTCATCTCTCCTTTTAGGGGTGGGATGGTTCTTGAGTCTTTAAGTTTGGTGTTCACAAAATTGTAGAAGGTGTGGGTGGATTTTGTACATAGGAGATTTTCCTCTTGCTTGCAGTGGTAATTTGTGCATTCTGCTTTTATCTGTCGTCATAAGATGTTGTGTTTGTTTTTAAAGTTTGTTATGTACTTAGTTTTGTATTTACGCCATAGCGATATTTTTTATTAAAGTTTCCTTAGTGTTATGGATATTTGTTTTTGTTTTGAGGGGTTACTAATGGTACATAGAGTTTAATGACTCTTTCAAGTTCAAACAAAAATGCATTATAATGGTCTTCTGTAGTATTACAGCTGGAGAACAGAATGTGCCAGTGAAGGAATGATAGGTCAGCATCTATTAAATTATAGTTGGCTTTTTTGAAGTTGTATTTTGAGAATCCATCATTATTATCCTTTTTGTAAGAGCATAAATTGAGACAAAAGTCGATCATACTGTGGTCACTGTTTGAAAAGGGTTCTTGTAGTTGAAGGCCATATATTGAGTTTAAGTTGTTGAAGAAGATGAAGTTGAAGCAGTTGTTGAATCTAGTGTTGTTAGTTACTAATTGATCCAGTCCCAGTATAGTAGTGGCATTGTACAGGGTTGCATTTATGGGTTCAGATGTACATTAATTTAGGGTCCAATTTATAAGAGGTAGATTGAGGTCACCAACAAAAATAAGAGGGTGTGGGCAAGAGGCAGCCCACGTTAGCAGTGAAGTTAGCTTGTTTGCATGAATTATGTCATAATCAGGGGCTCTGTAGCATAATAAGAAGCGGATTGTGGTATTTGAGGATAGTTCATAGACGATGGTCTCTGGAAGAGCAAGTTCCTGTGTAATTTTAATGTTTTTTAGATTTAGAGATTTACAGATTTTACGATCTGACTGATAAACATGATATGCTGTGGTAATGAAGTCTGGAAAAGATGCATTTAACCACATCTCACAGACAAATAAATGTTGAAAGTGGTCATATCTAATAAGATTAAGAATTCATTCATTTTGTTTGTGAGGCTTCTTGCATTGAGTAGTTTGCATTTTAGATATGTAATAGTGAGTCTGGAGGAAGTAAGGGGCATGCATGCCTAAATATTGGAAGTTGGGGTGATGGTTATTGGGATGTAAATTAAAGGTCTTACTTTTGATACATTCTGTGTGGTAGTCACTGTATAGGTATTGCCTTATTCTGGTCTTTTGAGTCTTTTTAGCTCAGAGCACATTTCACAGGATTGTACATGTTGCTGTAAGGTTAGATCAGGGCGAGAACAGAGATTCTTATGGTTGGTGTTGCTCTTGGTGAGTGAATTTATAGTGAAAATTAATTTTTGTTTGCTTGATTCATTTTTGCAAATGACCCTGGAGAAGCATGGGGCCACCGAGCCATCACTGTTTTTGAACTCCGGGCCAATGTGGGAAATGTCAAGTATTTCATCAGGGGAGATGGTTGATGCTTGATAGTCACTGATGATGTTGTGGACAATTGTGATGTTGTCATTGTTGTCCTCTAGACCAAATGAGATGGCATTTGAACAGTTCTGTTCACGCTCGATAGCTTCTTTGATGAGGATTGGGATATCATGATTTGTTGGATTTGTAGGGTTTTTTTTGTAGATTGGGTTGCAGTTGTTGGATAGAGATGTGGTTTGTAGCTATTGGATGTTTGATTTTTTGTGTTGTGTCTTTTTTTTCAAGGTTAGTTAATCTTGCTTTTATAGTGTCCAGGGATGCTACTATGCTGTCAAGGGATGTTATTTGTGTTTCTATGGTATCAACTCTTTCAGATAGGGTGATATATCTGTCCGCTTTGAGTCTGCATGATGGGCAGAAATATTGAAATGCATGGTTGGATGATTCTAAGCGCAGTTTTCTTTGCTTCTGTAGTTTGTGTTTGAACATATATTCAGTGAAGAGGGACAACAGAAAGTGGAAGGGTGAGGGCTTTACTCTGCATAAAATTTAGGAAGAAAAATGTCAGCATTTCATGTTTTGTAAGAATCTGATCTCCTTCACAGTGCTATGCCCAACTGTAGAAAAATGTACCAGTTTAAACACAAAAGAAAAAAATCCCAACAAAACAAAACAATGACTTATGGGTTTCCATAAACTCATAATTAATCTGTAAGACTCTTCTTTGTAGAAATATCCTGCCTTGACATTTTGATTTATGCACTTATTGGTTTATCTGGGACACAAAATATAGCACCTCCTGTCTTCCCATATGATAAGCACAAAGTCAGAACTACTCATTAACCTGTAAAAGGAGTGTTGGTACAATGTCAGACGCACAAGGTAGACAAAACCAAAAAATCAATTCCACAAGAAAACTAGAACAATGTTTTATTGACTTATAAATCTTATTGTACTTATTCTCATTTTCAACATATACAGCTTGCCAGAGAATCAGGATGTCATTTTCCTTTCAAATATTTTATTTCCCAAATTATGTCATGGTGATCTCTGTTTACACATAACAATGGAATTTAATGGAGTTGAAAAGAAGGATATTCAACTAGAAGCATGACATAGATTGAAACAAAATGCTTTGCTTACAAAGCATTAAGGGCAACTAGAAATGCAATTATTATTTTAATAAAATGTGAGGTCACAGCAAGTATTCAAACGAATTCTAAGTCTGCAGTGCTAAAGAATAAATATTAGTTTATGATTGTAACCCCAACTCTTTTCAATTCATGTTAAAATGGACTATATATCTTCATCTTGCTTTGGTAAAAAAGAATATCATGGACATGTTTGCTTGAAGAGAAACTAAGAGAAGTTTATCTTTGTGAAAGGGTATTTATTCAATCTCTTTTGAGATGCAACATCTCATCATGCCAATTGTCATGAAAGAACAGCAGCAAGCCACTGCATGCACAACTGTGAAATTCCAAAATAACAGCAATCATGTCAGCTATCTGAAATTATGCAAAAGAGAGAGAGAAAGAGAGAGAGAGAGAAGAACAGAGGTGACTATTCAGAAAACTTTAGATAAGTAATCATTTTCAACCTGAGATCCAATTTCATTTGTAAGAAAAGATATGAATGTGGTGTTAATAATAAAAAGAAGCATTTTTAAAATAAGTGACGCTTACATGCCATGCCTCTTAATGCTAAGGTAGCGTAAAGGAACCTGAGTAGAATGCATCTTAATAAGAACTGTGCAAAGATGTAGTTAGAGTCAGGTCCAGGCAAGGATAGAGTGTAGAGTGCACTTTATGGCATGTAACCCTATAACTTAAATATTAGGTAAGTCTCCCAAATAGATATGACAACTTAATGTTTTTAAAGTTATATTCGTTTGAGAATGTGATATAGTGACCAATCACTCTTGCTTCAAGTTGAAATCATGCAATGAATTATTGCATGCTGTTTGGCGGCCAGCAATGTTTTACAATAACACTTGATCAGAAAAGTAGGAATGCTGCATGTTATTTGATCTCTTCAGAATGCAGATTTCAATATTAGAAACTACACTGAAAAAAGGGAATAGTTACTAAATTTAACTTGCATTTGAGCATAGCCAAAATCATATAACCAGAATGTCAGTGAATAATTAACGCAAAAGCTGATGGGTTAAGAAAAGTGACATGAAAGCAGTTGATAAATAACATACTATCATAAGAAGAAACAATTATTTTTGCTCCCAACCATCGCATTCACTGTTTATTTGGAAGCTCTATGTAGCCCAAATTTAACATGCACATAGAGGCATAAGTGTTCATTTTGCTAAAGAAAAAAGTGTTTTGGAGGAATCTGCCTGAGGACTCCGTAAGATATTAATTGCATTGTCTAGCCTAAAATTGGGCTGGCCTCCAATCCCATCTGGCCAGCTGTGATCGTTAACAGCATGGTTTTCTGAAAATTTGAGGGAAACTTTAGTGTAAACTCTTAAATCAGCTTAAGATACTTGGGGAAACCTCAAGCTTCCTCTCCACCCAGGTAAATAACTGAAAAATTAGGTAGTTGCTGTGTGTAGTGTCTCTATCCTTGTATCATTCTTCTGCCAATTGCAATTCCCCAAACATTTGCAATAACTAAAAATAGTTAAAACAGCTGTTTAAGAAAGTGCCCATCCCATATTATTCAGAACATTAACTTTCTGAATAATACAGAGCAATTCTATTAATCATAGCTTTCTGTCTCCATAATTACTATATAAAAATGTATTTCTATTCTTTATACTATTGTAACAAATATCCTTAAATTTAAGCAATGCTTAGCAGTTTTCTTGTTTTGGAGCACTATGTTACCCATGACATATCTTTAAAAACTGAATACTCTCTTCAGAATAACAGGATGAAATCTTCACTTTCCTAGTACAGTGGAACTTCAGATTATAACTGTAATTTGTTCCAGAACTATGGTTGCAACCCAATTTGGTCATGACCAGATGCAAAACTGTCTGCACATTTGTGGACCAAAAAAAATAGGCACCGAAGGGGAAATCGCTGAAGCAGGAAAAATCACTGTGGCAATTTTCAGGTTTGCTTGGTTGTCACCCGAAAACCTGGTTGCAACCAGAAGAATAGAATAGAATTCTTTATTGGCCAAGTGTGATTGGACACACAAGGAATTTGTCTTGTTGCAAATGTTCTCAGTGAACATAAAAGAAAAGATACATTCCTCAAGAGTCAAGAATCATAAGGTACAACACTTAATAATAGTCATAGGGTACAATAAGCAATCAAATCATACCAGGAAACAGTCAATATAAATCGTAAGGATACAAGCGACAAAGTTACAATTGTACAGTCATAAGTGGGAGGGGATGGGTGACAAGGAATGATGAAAAGATTAATAATAATAGTAGTGCAGACTTTGTAAATAGTTGAACAGTGTTGAGGGAATTATTTGTTTAGCAGAGTGGTGGCATTCAGGAAAAAAACTATCCTGTGTCTTGTGTTTTAGTGTGCAGTGTTCTGTAGCAATATTTTGAGGGTAGGAGTTGAAACAGTTTATGTCCAGGATGTGAGGGGTCTATAAATATTTTCACAGCCCTCTTTTTGACTCATGCAGTATGCAGGTTTTTGATTGAAGGCAGGTTGGTAGTAATTGTTTTTTCTGCAATCCTAATTACTCTCTGAAATCTGTGTCTGTCTTGTTGGGTTGCAAAACCAAACCAGACAGTTATAGAGGTGCTAATGACAGACTCAATAAATCTGTAGAACTGTATCAGCAGCTCCTTAGGAAATCTGAACTTTCTGAGTTGGCGGAATATTCTTTGTTGTGCTTTTTTGATGATATTTTTGATGTTATGTGTCAATTTTAGATCTTCTGATATGATAGTACCTAGAAATTTCTATCTGTCTGTCTGTCTGTCTGTCTCTCTCTCTCCCAGTCCCTTTCCCACTCCCTCCTCCTCGCTCTCATCATCTATGCAATAAATAAGGTTTGTGAGAATTTGTGACAAAATGCATGAGACTAAAATATGTATTTATTTCTTCAATGAATATTTTGATAAGGAAAATAAACACATTACAAGAGAAATACAAAAGAGGAACAGATATAAATTGAGCAAACAGCATTTAAGAAAGAATCTTTCATCAGAGCTACTCAATGATTTCTGCCAGTGATTTTAAATTTAGGATAATTTTAACTTTTTAGCCATTTGTCTTGAATCTTTCAACCCATTTTTAAGTTGTATAACATCTGTTACCTTAAGACAAAAGGTAAATCCTTAAAATAATCCAATACATCCCCATGTTTTCAATGAGAAGTGCTTTTTTATAATTTCTTTAGAATGCACACTATTTATCCATTTATACAATACAAAAAAACTTATACAAATAAAGTTTGGAAAATAAAGTTTTATTGAGTTTTAACAAAACAAATAAAACATCTTATTTGAATACAGCATGGTTCCGGGTTATCACATACATTTCCATACAGACACAGTTTCATAAGTGAAATATTCATTTTGTATTTACTTCATAATTATTACTCTTTTTCCACACTTCTCATATTTGCTTTGTGCTTTTCTCTTAATTTTCTTTTTATGGTATCTAATTTTCTTCTATTCAATTTTATGTTCTTTTACATAAATTTTCTATTCTTTTATTCATTAATACTACGCTTTTGTATGTCTTGTTTACAATTTCATATGTTCTTTTCCACATTCCTAATGAAGCAACATTCCCTATGAATTGCCAATCGAAGTGCAACAACCTTTAACATCTTTTTTTGTTATATCATTGAAATCTCATAAACATTGAATTTGTGCATTCTAAAATTAATAACATTCAAATTCCTCAATATTTTATATCATGTAAATCTCATCATTCAGACTTGCTTGTACTTCCCCTTGAAATATAAAAAGAAAAATTCTAAAAACATAGCAAACTATATCATATGAGATCGGTAAGAATCTCATTCTGCCATCTCAGGCTTTGTATTATGTTCGTATGAACACCATAATGCATTATATATAAACATTAGAAAACAAAATTAGTTATTCAAAAATCATTCTAGTTTGATACTGAACCTTGTAAATCTTTCTTTTCAATATCTATCAATCTTTGAAGACAATTGAAATGTTTCCTCCCTTTTCATTGATTACTTAACTGTTAATAAGCATACCATTGTAGTCATAACAGTTTATCTTATAAATTATTAATAATTAATCAATTATACTATTAATACTATTACTATATAATGACTTTAATACTGTTAATTAAGCAAAAAAATATCCAAATTCATTCTAATAACTGGTTTATGAATTTCCTTATAAATCTTCAAACATTTCGTGCTTGCATTGCAGACACATTGCAATGTTTCCTCTCCTTTATTATTGCATTATTATATCAAATCAAACATTACATATGACATACATCAGTTTTATCTCATAGATTAATTTACTATTTCATTTCTAAACTCATTAGATATTCTCACTGTCATTACACTATCTTTTGTCCTTTTGCGAGATCTCATTTTAATTTAATTTAACCATTGTCTGTGTTTTTCTAGCTGAGGCAAATACCGTTTAATCTTGTAACATTCCCCTTTTTCTTTATTTCCTGTTTTTTGTCCCTCATAAGTTCTTTCCCTTTCTATCTTTCCCCCCTTTTTCTCATCCCTTTTTTTATACCCTTCTCTCTGTAATTTTCCCTTCTGTAGTTTTCTTTTCTGCTTCTCCTTGCTGTTATATTTCCTTCCCAAACTATTTTTCTTTTTGGCTGTTCCCTTTGATCTCAAACTTTTAACTCTTTTTCCCCTTATTACCACACTTTGCAGTATTTGATCATTGAAAATGTCTTCTTCTTTGTCCCGCCCATCTTCTTGCTCTTGAAGCTTTTCCTTTTGCTTCTCATAGTTCAGGATCTCCATTTCAAAAGGTTCAAATATGAAGCCAAAGGATCTTCCTCCCCTTTCTGCATCTTCTTTCTTTAAGACTTTTTTTCTTTTTTTAAGACTGATCTTCAATTCCTCCAGGAGTGATGGCATTTTAAACACTTTTGAACAGCCACCCAATTGACTTTAAGTAAAAAAGTTGGGTCTCTTCAGGGACAGACTGAAATCCGTGATCGTGCACGGTTTCGATCTGTGCTCTCCTTTGGGTTCGGTGCTGAAGCCATCCTCTAGAGGGGGTGAAGGTGAAGGTGAAGACGGGGGAGATTGCTAGCCGAGTGGAGGAGAGCAGCATCTCCCCTCCTTGGCTGGTTTAAACTCCCTTCCCCAAAGGCGTTTGCAACGGTGGTCAGAAATGGCCATCTCAAAGAAGAACCCGATTGGATAAGATTGCGCAGGAGGAAGACAAAGAGGAAAGCAGGACAGACCAGGCTAAACAACAGAGAACATCTAAGCAAGGTACCCTAAGCAAGGTACCCTAAAAGTATCTAGAAGGATACTTCTGAAAGAAGATCTTTAAGCGGCAAAGGAGAGAGAAAAGGAGGTTAAAAATCCTTTTTTAAAAACTTTATATTGACAATTACAAATGGTATGGAAAGAAATTTATATTAATCTATTTTGACACTAATAGGCAACCTTAAGCTGAAATCTAAGTGTCAGAAGGAGAATAAAGATTTTTTTTCTTAGTCATTTTAAAGCCCTAAAAAGGAGAAGAGTGGAGGCAAAAGGNAAAACAGAGTGCCACATGGAAAAATAAAGAGGATTAACAGTGAAACTTTGAAAAGACTCCCGAGGATACATTTTAACTGATTTTTTTTAAAAAAAATACAGTAACCTACAGAAAGGAAAAGGAAAAGAAAGAAACAAGAAGGAACAGTCTGGGATCATTTGGTGATTTAAAAAAAAGTTTTTGGCATTGGAAAAATTCTTAAGAAAATGCATAGAAATAGTCTATATTGATAGGAAACCATTTAATACAGGCAGAATATCTTTGCTACCAGGCAGAATTTTTAATTTACTAATTTTTATACCACTTGGCAGATGACAAAACAACAGTACATTTAAAAAATATCCATGCTAAATATACAAAATTAATTTCAAAATAAGATAACAGAGATAACAACATATCCACCAAGGCAGCCATAGAAACTGAATAACATAAAACTCTGTCACCATTAATTATCAAACATTTTCTGACGAACATTTTACCAATTTTCAAAATGTCAACCCTCAGATGAAGTTTATTCCATATTGAAGGATCAGCTTCAGAGACGTAGCATCCCTGTCTCTTTTCTTCTTAACTTCATAAACTTGGGAGATATCAACAATTATCAATGCCAAACAGACTAATCTGCCACATGCAGCTTCTTGTAAATTATCAATGCAGCACAAAACTTTGAAGAATGCAGTAGCCTTTTAATGTTGAGTTGAACATGAAAAGATATTGCTACTAGAATAGGAATGGCATGTGTTTCATCTAATGTACTTTAACCTAGATCATGCAGGAAACAAACTTGCCTTCAGATGGCTTATCAAAAAAGGAGGGCAAAGAAAGGTGTCTTTTATGATATTTCCCCACAGACAGTATTCATGGTATCGTGCTTACAATTCAGAATATAGTATTTAATGTTATATATCACCAATTCAATTGTCTATTCACCATATAAAACTATATAAAATTTTATATAAATTGATGCCTATCACCATATCTAATGAAGTATATTCCTGATATACTTACATTATGACTGAAATTCAGGTTGTCAAATTTCAAGTATATTTATAATTTTGCTAATATTAGGTTTGCTTTATGTTCAAGTTTTCAAAATTAACAGAAAAGAAGTGCCTTAAAATGCTATCCCATTTGATTAAAAGCATTAGACTATTATACCTATGACACAGTTTTCTTTTTGAATTTAAATCCAGGATGCTGCTATAGTTTATTTTTCATAGAAATATACAAAAACATAGAAAGGAGACCAAAGCACTGATAAAATAGTTCATAAGTAGCAATTATCCAGCTGCCTTTTGGCAAGTCTAGTCTGCTCAATGCTTAACCTCCAACTTGATATGTGCAAATTGCTTTGCAGTAGTAATATATATATTCTTGATCAGAATAGGGAAAAAATAAAATGAATTTGCACCTGATCATTAAAGTTAGTGATTGAGATAGCTGGATTGATAGAACAGTTTTACTAAAACTGCTGTTGTCAGGAAGTTGATTTATGAACTGTGAATTTATCTTGATGCACTAGTATCTCTAGTTTTTCTGTAAAAGGAGGAAAGGGAGGTCATCATAATTTGTTAGCTTATTTCCATTCTCTGAACTCATGCACAACTAAAGTAAATCATTAGTAACTTCAAAATGTGCATAATTATTTGTGATTTATTTTAAAAAGTAGCCTTCAGTTTATTTTCATTTTTTTTACAAATTTTATGGCAACACAAGATTGCTAAGATTGCTAAGCAATCCATAATATTAAAAACCTGCAACATAAAAATCCTTCCTCTTCCCCACTCCTGAAACTCAATGGCAGAGCAGGTTGACAAGTATATTGTAAAGCCCATGTCACACCACCCAACGGATGCAAAAAGGACACAGCGGACGAGCAAAATGTTCCATCCGCTTGTTATCGTTCAAAAGGGGCAAAATTTGCATAACCGGAGGCGGATAACAGCAGATGCGGGGAGGAGCAGGGCGGATGGAACGGATGGGAACGGGAAGCCTAGCGGATGAGCCGCGAATATTGGAGGGATAGGCACATCCGCGGCTTCTGGGGACCTCAGCAAACCGCGAGAACAGATACATGGAATGCACAGCGAATAATGGATGCAGATCGCGACGGCTAGTGGAGACAGTGGGAGCCTGGCGGATGCCATGGCATTAATTGCGCATGCGGGGGATCATTGGCGCTCAGCCCCGTGGATATAACGGAAGCAGCTCGGAAAGCAGGTCGCCATTCAGAGGAAAAAAGACCTTGCCGACACATCGACTGCCTTGCCTTTCCTGCCTGCATTGTCTGCCTGCCAGCCTTGTGCCAGCCTTGCTACCAGCCTCGGCTGCCAGCTTGCCTGCCACCTGTCTGCAAGCCTTGGGGCCTGCCTGCCTGCCAGCCTGGATGCCTGCCTCCTGCGCAGCCTTCCCTGCCAGCCTTAGGTTCCTGCCTCCCTGCCAGCCTCCCTGCAGCCTATCCTGCCAAGCCTTGGTTCCTGCCAGCCTTCCTGCCAGCCAGCAACCCGACAACCATGCGGTAGCACAGCAGAGCTCAGCATCTGCTCCCACCCTGGCAAGAGGGACAGGACTAACCATCCGGCCCCCTGGCCTACACTCTGTTCTGCTGGGCTTCTGCAGCACGGCTCGCCTCTTCTGGTGCTTCTGCTTCTGGAGGAGCTTTGACTGACAAGCACTGCAGCCACCAGCCACTCCACAGCAACCGCCTGCACCCTTTCACCCCTGGACTGGAGCGACACAAGGGATGCCAGAGGAATCATTTTTGTCCTTTAGCTTGTTGTAATGAAGTCTAGTTTTATTTCACACACTTGCTTCATTTCTTTTTTTTAATAAAAATCTTGCTGGAAACTTCTTAGAAAATGGTTTTAAGCCTTTGCATGCTTGTGGAGGGTAAAGGATAGGCAGCTGGGATGGGCAGGGATACCTTTGGGGTGGTATAGCTGTGGATAGATAAAACCTCCAGTGCAAGCCATCAGTGGGACTCGTAATGGCCACCCTCCAGCTCCACACCTTTGGCCCTTTACTATCAATAATTAATTAATAATTCATCCACACATCTTGAACATAACACAACTCTTATATTAAAAACGCCCTGTTCATGTTAGACCACCCGAACATACATGGCCCAATCTATGCCGGGTCGATGAACGGCTGAAGAAGCATCCAATTAAGCATCTACCACTGCCTGTCTTGCCACCATCCGACTGCTCAGCTTGGATTTCACCAGCGTCCAGAAGGTGCGCTGCATTCCCTTCACGTGAGGCTCGTGTTGGGCCTGCAACATCGCAGTGTCTATCAGGTTTCGCCTTGCCTCCATTCCCAGCTCCCATGTCCCCATTGCCATTGTTGGCAGGCTCCACGAGCTGTTCTGCACAGACTGGGTACGCGGGTGCATGAGATGATGCAAGGATGCATCAAGCTTCCATTGAGTACCTCCTCACGGTCTCTGGGCGATGCTGCATGGTGGTGAGAGTACCTGGAACCTGTGGCACGGATGCCAAGGCGTTCTCCATCACCCATCTTGCCCCCATGGACAGCTGTAGTTGAAGATTCCTCTCTTCATGAGAGTGAGGAAGGTCTGGAAGTGTAGGGCTTCATGAGGTTAGGTTGTGAGGAGAAGGCGTGTCATCCCCACGGATGAAGTAGGCACATTATTGTTTTGTCATGGGCAGGGGTTCTGCGATCTGGGAAGCCCACGATAGCTTGCATTCCAGCTCTCCTTTGAGTGTGACTGGCGTTGTATTACATGGGCATCTGAAATGAGCCGTTGCCTGAAGCATCGACTGTACATGAATTGTAGTCAGATCGACCATGGCGAGAGGTGATGCTGAAAGAAGCGCTGTAGTGTGTTGATAAAGAGGACCGTGAGTGGCTGGCGCTTCTCACGGCACGCTGCTTGCCATCGATGTCTCCAACAGTGTGGGGGAAGTTCCACCTCTAGATACCACTGCTCTGCAAACTTTTTCATCCTTCCTTCAGTGGAGGGGCACTGGAGGAGCTCTCCTGTTATTCTTCGATGATGGCCTTGCACCACTTCTCTGAACCACAACTGCTGATGGTGATGTGTGGCACCCTCCAGCCTACTTGCATGCTCCGTCGGAGGTTCCTGAGGCCAGGTGGTACGCAAGGAGGCCACCTGAGGCCCAGTTCCAGGCTGGGCTTGAACGTTGTGTTGCCTTGGTCACCTGGGTGTCAGGCGACTTGCACAACTTCGTCAAACATGGCTGGAGGCATCCTATGAAGTTCTGGAACGCGCTGAGTGTCTGCAAAGCCTTGGCTCCACCATCAGCTTGTTGATACAGTCCATCCTCTGTCTTTTTGGCGAACCATCTTCGGATCCAGACTCTTTTTCGTGGCTACTTTCCTTCTCGCAAGTAGAGATTCACAGAGCCTGCAAACTGCTTCCACACATGTTGCAGAACGATGGTGGCTGCCGAAAAGACTTTTGTTGCAATCCACGGTGGACAGGCTGGGATTGTCGTGGAAGAGGAAGATCCAGATGAAGCTGCAGAGCGTGCCGCACCACGGGCCGCTGTTCTGAAATGAGATGGAGACGAGTTTGACTCCCCTTTAATGGCAGAAGGTGCTGACCTTGCATCTCTAGGCATCCTCTAGGATCCTCTAGGCTCCTGCAAAACACTCCTTAATATCTGAAAGGTCCCGCCCACGAACGTTTTTTTCAGTTCTTAAATGCTTGTGTTCCGTGCATGACTCTGCATAGCATCCTATTCTGCATCCGTTCCGCGTCCGTTCCGCTTCCTCCCTGCCAGCCAGGCAGATTGGAGTTCGCGGGCAATGCGCAGCGGATGCCTTACGCGGATATAGCGAATGATGCGTAACGAATGCTAACGATGCGATACGCGGATTGCAAAAATGACGAACTGGATACATTCTCTCGCGCAAAAGTTTTTAGGCAGCCCAAAACTTTCTGATGCGATGAAAGTCCGATAAACGGATGCTGGACGGATAGAGAGGAAAGCAAAATGGAAGGCGTGAGTACATCGCGTTTTCGAACGGATGGCAAGGTTTTTTGTCTGTTTTACATCCTCTTTGCATCTGTTGGTTCGATGTGACATGGGCTGAACATGAAAGCTCCCTTCTTCCTGCAAAAGATAAAAGGCTACTTTATGATAATCTGTAATAAAGCTATGAAGAAAATGTAGTAGAATTATTTCCCCACAAGAAATTCTTAGTCAAAAAACACTTAGCTATTTTTCATTCTGATAAAATAAATAGCACCAAATATTTACTGCTTTTGTCTCTAAATATACAATACATCTAACATATACATAGAACACTGGTCATGTATTCTATTTATTCATAATATTCCCCGTGCATCTAGTAATTTGGTTCTATATAATTTAGGAGAGAATTAAATATGGGGAGATGCTGTATAATTATTTTTCATATAATGTCACATTTTAGGAATAGGAAGTTAACTATTTTCTGTTCTTTAATACTTTAAAACTGATTGCAACTTTTCTTCTGTTGCTATATTTTCTACTCATTTGAAATTTCATTAAATTCTTATTTCAATCTGTTATCATAATGAAAATTAGTAATGTACGCATCAAAGAAAGATAGATTAGTGGTGTATGCCAGTCAATTAGTGAATTTCACATTTAATTCTTAGCACGGGGATAAAAATATATAGTCCAACCGAAAAGAATATTTTTATTTATTTACTTATTTGATTTGTCAATCGCTTACAAGATACAGGTATAAGAATAAACATAGTTCTGAATACATGAGATAGATACTTATAAGAAGAACAAAAAGAAACAATAGGACAGGAAGAGTAGGCACGATTGATGCATTTTGCATGCCCCCTAAAGGCCTCTTAGGAAGTTGGTGAGGTCAATAATAGACAGTCTAAGGTTAAAGTTTTGGGGGTTTGGGGAAGAAACCACGGAGTCAAGTAGAGTATTCCAAACATTGACCACTCTGTTGCTGAAGTTGTATTTTCTGCAGTCAAGTTTGATGCGTTTAACCTTGAGTTTGTATCTATTGTTTGCTCTTGTGTTGTTATGATTGAAGTTGAAATATTCATTTGCAGGTAGGACATTGCAATGTATGATTTTATATACTATATTTAGATCAGACCAGACACGGTGTAGTTCTAGGTTTTCTAGGTCTAGAGTTTCAAGTCTGGTGGCATAAGGTATTCTGCAATGAGTAGAGGAGTGGAGAACTCTTCTTGTGAAATATTTCTGGAATATTTCTNCAGATACATGATATGGGTTCCAGACTGATGAGCTGTATTCAAGTATAGGTCTCGCAAATGTTTTGTATGCTCTAGTTAGTAATGTGATATTACCAGAGAATAAGCTACCTGTACTCGAAAATACCTTTTGCTGAATTTGGAAGGTCTCGCTTCCTGATTTAGAAGTGGCCCACCAATGTGCTAAAATGAATGTGCCCAAAGAAGCGATGGCAATGACAGTAGATGTATCTTTATCCAGGGAGAGGCTGATTCACATTGAAGGTACGAATGAGAATCAGGCAGCCAGACTGTACGAAGACACACTGTCAGTGCTCATAACTTCATCTGAATGTTGCACTGGCTTCCCTTCCTGCACCCAAATTATATAGATTTCATATATGGCCCATCAAAACTTTTCATTGGTATGAAGATGATCCCCCATGGCTGAGTTTTCCAGTTGAGCACTGGAAAATCAGAGCAATTTTTCCAGGTCTCCAAGTGGTACATTCATAATTTGGGATTGTCCTCTTCTGCCAGATCTTCTGTTGCAAATATCCCGAACCCTTTCCTTATCTCGGTGTTCACTATCTTTCTTAAGCGTTTCTTGCCGACACGTGCAATCTGAGTTTGGCAGCATCTGTGATCTGAGTTCTGGAACAAGGGTTGTGACCTCAAATGGGGGTCAGGAAGAAGAGGAAAAAAAGAACCAACTTAACGCCTATTAGCCACTGCCATTGTATCAGATGTGTTAATAATCGGGTTTGCTAATGCAATTGCTACCACGACGGGAAAATCCGACTGGAAAATGTATTAGAGCAATTATCCCTCTTACTACCTCAGCCTGGTGTAGCATTAATATTCAATTTTGATGTGGAAGTCCTATTATGTTAATGACTTTTGTGACAAAAGTCGTTAATGTAAGACTTTTTCCTGAACAGCACAGCGTTAGCTAGGTTGAATGCCAATGTGACAATGGGTAAATCTAATAAGATAAAACAGAAACATTCCACCGATGCCCCGCACAGTTTCTTAACGTATTCCAAAGATGCTAGTGAGAGCTGCCATTACCTGGCTACAATGGGGAATGATATACACTACAAAGTCAATAATTTGACAAGACTCTGCCTTGTCTAGCGAGAGCTCCGGTTCCTCAAAACCACAGCCTGTTATTAGCATCTCAAATAAAAGCCTGTGGCAAAGGCAGTTTGTTGTAGCTCTATGATTATAGAAATAGCCTGTCCAGTTGTACTACAGGACTGTTTAATTTGGTATCCTTTGGAGCAAGGCTTACAAGCTGTGCCTCATTACAAGACATATCAAGCCATTTCTTTTACCCCCAATTTCTGAGCCTCCTGCCTAAGTGTGCCTCGCGCTGTTCTAAATTACAGGTGTTCCAAAAGCTGAATCAGGAAAGGAAGTCACAGAGAAGGGAACTTTGCAGATAGCTCTGCACTACTTATATGTCAGAATAGCCCATTAGTCACAGCCAGCCATTCACTTTGTACAGCCTTGCCAATGGAGCCCAGCACCATGGATGGATTTTCCCCTCTCAAAAATTGCTACTGCAGTAGGTATAGGTGGGACTGGACTGGAGCTACACTGATGGGATTCGTCATCCCAAATAAACAAAGCCAAACTCTCGAAGTGGAAACTTCTCAAGATTTAAACAATAATTATCCAAATATCAAGTCAGGCTACTTCCTAAAGTAAAAAGAGCTTTGAATTCTTTCAGGCTTTCAATTTTTGAGTGGACATGGGCTTGCATATCTCAATTGCTGCAACATAGATGCAGCAGATTGGAAAACTGAATTGGGTTCTCTTATTTAGTGATGGGGAAGTCCATCTTTTTGGTCATCTTTCTTCATCAGTTATGGCTTGCTTGATGCCAGCAGATGCTCATGATTATCCAGAGTCAGATTCATCTAGTGGTTAAGCATCAGAAATTCTGGGAGTTGATGTCCAAACATCCTAAAGTTGTCAAAGTTGAGGAACATCACATTACAATGTATACCTTGTCAGAATGAATGAGAAATGTGCAAGGTGTCTCAATCTTAGTTTTCTTCACCTATTCCTTTGAACAAGACTTGGTCTAGACTGCAGCAGAACCCATTAGTAGAATGAAGACTGTGCGATCTGATCAACAGGAATATTCTACTTGGACCAATTGTTACTTCCGTATGTAATCCCAGCCTTTAAGAAACCCAGTTTCCTTACTAGAGTTAGTAGTTGGTGAATTGTTGGTGAATTTTAAATGGAATAAAGGAACAGAGGTGCAAGGACAGTGGAAACAACCATTATATTTCCAGAAGTCTATGAAGATTTTCAGCCACTTGTTTTGTTTTCAAAAGTTGCCTTTTGAAAAAATACCTTCAGGGTATATTTCTATGACCAACAACAATGATGCCAAAATGATGGTACATGCACAGTGACATCACCTTGCAAACATCACCATTATATACTCATAAGAATGTCGGTCACTGCAATTGTGTCATCGTCATTTTATGATTTGTCTCCCTTACCGCTTGAATACCCATGTGACTTTTCCTTTCAATTACTGATCCCAATGAGAGTTAGCAGTGAGCAATCAATGCAGAACGTGGCTCATGGACTCCCTTTAAGTGTTGGTGGCCCCGATGCTGAACAACTGTGGCTGGGTAGGCTGCCATTTTGCCTTTGCAGTTTATATATGAGAGACTGGCTGGCTGGCTGGGCAGATCAAAGATCTCGTTGTCGCCTCAACATCAGAGCTACAGTCTTCATCTGATGTGCAAATGCAATGAAACAGGAAACAAATCATTGTGAAGTCTCCTGCCACCTCCCCCCACTGCCTGGCTATCTTTGCTTATAGTATGCTTCACTGTGCATCTTTCCAGACATTTTAAAGGTCAGTGTCACCCGTGCAGGTCTGAGTGGTGTGGCAGAGCGAGGATAATGTCCCCAATTCATTATTCTGACTCAGGCCCTTTTCATTTCAGCATTGAACCTCCCCCGCCTCCCCTGTGCATAAGTCTCTCCTGTTCCTGTCTCTTCTTCATCTTTGGGGTTCTCCCCCCTCCAACCCCAAGAAACAAAACAGATCTGTGTAGTCGGTAAGATGAAGTGCTCTCTGCTAATGTCTACCAAGGATTCTGCCCAGAGGGCTTTGGCAAAGTGACTGGGCTGAAGATGCTCCGAAGCAAAAGAACATAAATGAGTTTAAGAGACACCTTGATTTATTTCTGGAGTGGAGCCAGAGGGTGAGCCGGGAACTTGGGAACTAAGGCATCTGGTGGGAGCTGAAAAGGGGACATTAAAGACTGGGGAGGGACAGATGGTAGCATTTCCCCCACCCCTCAAAAGTAGATTTTCTCCATGATTGGAGGGGAGTGTGTGGAGTGAGGGGAAAGCATCAGCAACAATTAGCCACAAGCTTCCTTTGACCTATTTGAGTCTCTTTATTCACTTGTCTGGGTCTTTCCCAATATTATCCCAAGATCATATCCATCCAGCTGGAGGCCAACCAATTCTGCAGACGAGTCCCTGCTTTTAGCTACTGCTGGGATTGCTTGCTACATAAAGGTCAGCCAGCAGGCAGGCAGCCGGAGTTCTGCTGAAGGAAGGGAGAACAATGTGGGCTAACACCAAACTAACCAGGCATGTGTCAGGTCCCATTTTTCTCTCTGGTGCACCCAGAAGTGCTCAGAACTAAATAAAATCCCTGTCCTGGATTTTCTTTTGCCATTTGGGCCTGCAATGCTTGCTGATGTCATCGATCCATCTTGTATTAGGTCACTTTTGTGGAAGCTTCTTATCAAGTGGGATCCATTCTATGACTGTCTTGGTCCACCTGCTATCAGTTCTTCTTGCTATGTGACCAGCCCATTTCCACTTCAACTCTTTTACTCTTTTTATGATATAGTATATTTTCATTTTCAGGTCTTTGTATCTTGTGATGCTGAGCATGTACCTTTCCATGGCTCTTTGCACCACTCATAGCTTTTGTATCGATTATGAGGTTAGCGTCCATGTTTCACCAGCATCTGTTAGAGCAGGTGGCACTCTTCAGGCACAGGGCGAGGTTATTCTAGAAAATTATGCTTAACTTGCTGAATGCCTACCAACTACATTTAACACACCATTCAATTTCCTTCATTGTATCACCTACCATTCAGATCCATTGACCAAGGTATATGTAGTGGTCTACTGCATCTCTAGATATTTTTAAAAAATCTTTTTTAGGTGAATTTATTAACTGTAACTTGGCTCTTTTTCAAATTTATTTTTAAGCCAAACAGTTCTCCTGTTTTGTTCAGCTTTGGCATGTGTCTTTGTAGCTCTTCTGCATCTTGTGAGAAGGGAACAACATCATCTGCAAATCTTAAGTGGTTTAAATAGGTGCCACTGATTTTAATTCCATCTTTTGCCTAGTCTAGTTTGCAAAATACTTCTTCAAGGCAGGCTGAGAAAAGGATAGGTGATATTGTATCACCTTGTTGTACACCTCGTTCTATGTTGATTTCCACTTTTAAGATCATAAACACAAATTGTTGCCATTGTTTTTTCATTAAGTTTATGTAGGCAGTGTAAGTCTTGGTTGAGCAATGCATTAATTATTGCTTGCTGGAATACTGAGTCAAATGCCTTTTCAATTGTCAATGAAAGTCGTGCACAGAAGCATGGTGTACTCATTATGCCTTTCAGTGACTTGCTGAACAAACTGGATGTGATCCATTGTGCTGTAACCACTTCTGAATCCTGCCTGCTTTGGCTGTGCATCATTTAATGTTTTCAATATTCTTTTTGTTATCATCTTGGTGAAAGCCTTATAGATGTCTGAAAGCAGGCTTATTGGGTGATAGTTCTTTAAAACAACTTGGTCCCCTTTCTTGTGTATAAGAATCACTTCAGCATTTTTCCATGTATCTGGTATCTTTTCTTCTCTGAGGCATCTCAAGTATAGTTTTGCTAGTATCTTATGTGAAATGTGACCACCAGCTTTTCAGCATTTCCTGAAGCTTTGCCATTTTTTATTGATTTTATGGCACTTTCTACTTCCTCCACTAGGAAGTCTGGCATTTTTTCTTTTATGGGTGTTATTACTTTTGAGCGATCTTGATCTTTGTATAATTCTGAACAGAATTTTCCAATTATTTCTTACATTTCCTGTCTTGTTCTACACTAGAGCCATCTTCACGTTTTAATGCAAAAACCTTCTTTCTTGTACTTATAAGCTTGCATTTTGCTCTATTAATCCCTTTGTTTTCTTCAATTGCCTTTTTCACAAGTGTCTGATTATAAACTGATGCATTTCTTCTTGGATACATTTTCTTATAGTCTTGCAAAGTTCAACATAATTCAGCTTATTAGTGAAACTTCTGGTATTCTTCATTGTCCATCATTTTTTCATTCAATCAATAGTTTCATTAAAGATTTTTGATGGTACAAAGAGTTTTTCTGGTGGTGCTACAGACGTAGCAGATTCAAGGATGTTTTTGACTATTTGTTCATTTTGCTCTGGAATGTTCATCTCTTCTAAATTTTGCAACAGAGCAAAGTGATTTGATAGATTAATCTCAAAACTGCTGTTCTCCTTTAACAGCTTATCACTATTCATTTTTTTTGTGACGTCTTTATCATTTTCATACTTTCTTTTTGACAGTCTATCTTTACTTTAGCTTGCACCATCCTATGGTCATTTCCAATTGATCACTGAACAAGTGGTGAGAGTACAATTGCAGAATATGGTTTTTATCACTTGACATGATGTAGTCAATTTCACTTGTTTACCCAGATGGAGTCTTTCATATCCTTTTTCGGCTAGCTTTTTTCTTGTAAAATGAGTTCATGATATAAAGTTCCTGTCCTACAAAATCTCTTTGTCGCCTCTATTATCTCGTTTAAATTTCCAGACACTTTTTCTCCAGGTATTATTATTCCTATTCTTTCATTAGAGTCAACCATTAATATTTTGTATCAGCATTTTTCTTTGTCTTGAAGCGGACCACGTTGTCATAAAACTTTTCAACCTCATCATCACTATAGCTTATTGTTGGCGCATAAGCTTGGATGATGTGGAGATTGTATTGTTTGTTCAATTGAATGATGTGTTGGGCTACTCTGTCTGATATACACTGCTCAAAAAAATAAAGGGAACACTTAAACAACACAATGTAACTCCAAGTCAATCACACTTCTGTGA
>BHFT01038798.1:0-17193 GCA_004320025.1 Laticauda laticaudata
CGTTAAAATATAAACATAGTTATGGAATACATGAAATGGATACATATATAGAAAATAAAGAATCAACTAGGACAGGGAGGGTTAGTGTGTTCCGTCCGGAAAGATGTTGCCGGGAGACCGGGTTCCAAACAACAACTCTTTATTTCAAACACTAGGTAAAGAAACGGAACATGGCCCAAGCTGCGGCAGGCCCTTTATCATAGCGGCTTGCCTTTGCCGGTTGTGGCGCTTAATGACAGTTATTTAAGTTCTTCCCCCTGTTTGGTGGCTCCCGATTGGTTCCTAGTTGAACCAATCCATAAGTACCCTTGTTTGGCCAATCGAATGAAGTACTTGGAAACCTTACCAATGTCCTACAGAATACCCATCCCCTTTAGTTCAGTCAGACGTGGAGTGCGTAGTCATGCAGGTAGGCTGGGGCTTTTTCCGAGCTCTAGTCCACGCTTGCGCGGCTCAGTCTTGTTTTGGTCTATCAAGCGGTTCGGTCGGGATCGCTGCCTCTCTTGATTTCTCCATGGAACCTCTGGAATTGGTGAGTCAGTATGGCCACTCCCACTTGAGTTTCTTGGGCTGGTTGAGTGGCTTGCCGCTCCCTCCTGTTTAGCCGGTTTGTGTTGAGGTTGAACCTGGCTGCTACCTTCCGGGAAAGCCTCGCTTCGTTCTCCTTGCTCCCGGAGCTTCTTCTTGGGGTTCATCTAACTGTGAGTGCTCTTTTTGTTTGTTAGAATTGCTCGTTTTTGCAAAGTTTGTAGTCTTGTTATGGAGGTTCGTTCTCCCACTTTTTTATTTATCTAGTTCCTTCCCCCCCCCCCAGTTGTTTTTTCATCCGAATTTATGATTTTTGGTTCTGTGGCGGTTTTTCTTTTGAGGTTGCCGGGAACGAAGCTTGCGTCCATGTGCTGCTTTCCATTCCCTCCACATCGTCTTGCATTAGTCGGTAGGACCGGGGCCTGTGACTTTTCGTGATGGTGGCTGGCATCCAATAGGGGTCTCCGGTAAGGTCTTTGGCATAGACCAGGTCGCGATTTCGAAGTACGTATTCCTAGAGGAGTCAACGGGGCTTGTCCCATGTAGATGTGGGGTTGAACCTGGGTCCAGGTAGGACCGTATGTGTCCTATCCATTTAATAGTATCAACCAGGCTTTTATTTGTAAGTGCTGCTAGGGTAATATGTTGCATTTAGTAAACAGTAGTTGTCTTGCACAGTGGGCCCCCTGTCCATTCTCTCTAGGCCCTTCCTTAGGTATATCTACCTTGCGTTCAAGCCCTTGCATTTCGCAGCCGATGGGCCGACACGGTTAATGTGTGACGGAAACCCTGGGCAGCCAGTATTATTCGAACTTGCAAGGCCAGGTAAACTTGAGGCCTGCTATCCGCTACCAGTAAATTTGGAATAGGCCATGTGTCACAAAATAGGTTTGTCGAGCTGTTCATGACAGCCTCGGTGGTTGTGGAAGCCAGGAGGATGACTTCCAACCAGTTCGAGTGTGCATCGACACAATTCAAAAGGTGTTCCCCTTCATTGCCCCGCAAAAGTCAATGTGCACCCCAAACCACGGGCCGCGGGGAGCTTCCCAGTCTCGTATAGGTGCCTCGTGGGGGGTAGGCCTCACTTTCTGACAAGGCATGGGCATGTTGCAAACCCAGCGTTTCTATGTCTTTGTCCAGCCGTGGCCACAAGACGTAACTCCTGCAGGGCTTTCATCCTCACTATGACCGCGTGACCCTCGTGCAACATTGCCTAGGACGGTTTCTTGGGAAGCTGCTTGGGATTAACCCCTGTCACCCCATAAAGAATGCACCCCCTTTTGACACACAGCTCGCGGTCTGTCTGGCACGGAAGGTTTAAAAGTCGTCAGTTTTTTTATTTTCCTCCGGCCAGCCTTTACCCTACCCAGTTCAGTATACACGCTGGTCAAAGGTCTTTGGCTGGTGGCTCTCGTGACGTCGGGCTGCAGTCAGCGGTACCGCCAGGCAGGTCGCCAGTTGGATGTGGAGGTAGTTTGGAGCAGGGGTCATCTCCGGTGCTGGGCCAAGTGGGGTTCGTCGGCGTGCGAGATGCTTTGCGGATTGTGGAGTAGTAGCGTGGTTAGGGTAGCACGCGAGGAATTCAGACGCACCTCGTCATTCTAGGAGACAGTAATGTTCGGGGTTGCTTGTTTCCCTGCCAGACTCCAAGGAAGGCTTGTGGATCGGGTTACGATAAGAAAGGGTAGCTCTACCGGTAAAGGTATTCATGAATCGTTTGACCCGCGACGATTGGACAGGCTTCACGATCAAGTTGCTGTAATTGGTTTCCGCTGTGTGGAGAGGCGTCTTTGAGTAAAAATACAACTGGTGCCTCTCTGCCATCTGGAAGCTGGGTGACTCAGGATTGCGCCAACCCCAAAAGTGAGCCATCGCAGAGGAAACCGTCAGAGCAGGTGTTGCTAAACTGGATAAGTACGAGTTTGTCTGACGTTAATAGGATCCTTAATACCTTGGAAGCTTTCTGTGCCCGTGTCCCCAAGTCAAACGGTTTTTTTATCGAGCAGTCGATGTAAGGAGTTCTGCTATTGTCACCTTATGGGGCAGGAACACATTGTAAAATGTTATATGGACCTACAGGAACGCCTGGGAGATCGGTTTTTGGTTCTTGGTCTCGGGAACGTCTAATTGATAGCTTTCACCTTCTTATCAGTTGCGTTGAATGCAAGTTTGCTCTCGATTAGAATAGCCCAAGATTCGACCCGGTTAGTGGCCAGTTCAATTCTCCTTCTTAACTTTTAGGCCTGATTTTCTGTTAAAACGATGTTAAGACTTCTTTTAAACCTAGTCTCTAGCTGGCTGCGTGTTTTTGCTGAGACCAATATATGCGTCGAAAGTATGGGACGAACCTTGATTCCATTTAGTAGGCGTTCCATGAGGCTTTGGAAAATGCCTGGGGCAACGCTAACACGAATTGGAGCGGTTCATTTGAATGCCCCTATTGCGTTACTATCGTTGTGTCTCTGCTGTTATTGGATCAACAGGTAGGCTGCTGCATAAGCTTGTGGCTAGTGTCGAGTTTGCGAATATTTCCTCACCCTAGCGGTGCACATTAAGGTTGCACTACTGGCACTGGTGTATGCGCTGTTGTTGGAGCGGCGTGGTTTCAGGTTGCCTTTAGTCCCCACACATGCGCACTGACGCATCTGGCTTACCGGTGTTACAATAGAGGTTGTGTCCACTTGGCATGGTCGACTGGTTCTAAATCCCCTAGGCTATCAAATTTTCAGCTGTTCAGTTAATTTTTGGTTTAAGCGCGAATGGAAGCGCGGTCTGAGCCTTTAAGGCGTAAATGGGGGTTATTATTGGGTCTAGGCTAATGAGATTGGGGTCCCCTGGTACTTCCTAGAGTCTCTTGTCGATACATCTTGGAATCGTGGATAGGTTCTCCTCCCAGTTGTTAGTTGGCAATGCGGTTTGATTACTGTATTTCCGATTCCAAGAGGGCACAAAACCCTCAATTTCTCGGCAGCTACGGTCGGTCACGGTTGAAATAGTTGGGTAGGGGCGCAAAAACTGTCGGCGGTGATTGTTTAAATTAACTAAAAAATGTCCCAAGGCCAATTACAGGATTCGATTCCTGGTAGTCTCTGTAGCACAAGTTTTCGTTTCTTTAGTCTTTTCTGCTTGAGGTTTAGAATTTAGACGCGATTGGTATTCCAGGATTCCATCGATAAGAACAACCCTGAGTTTGACCTCATCTTGCAGGGTTCCCCTTCGATGCTACACCTCTATCCAAACCTTCTTTTCCGCTTTTCCGCGCCTGCTATATCGATGGGACTGTCGGATGGCGTTTCTTCTCTGTCACCGGTTCTTTGTATTTCGGTTCCATTGGTTGCCGGCTTGTCTGTCGTCATGTCTGGGGAGTGTGCTGCTGCATCCTTTTGACTAATAGCTCTTTTTGTTCGGCAAAACATTTCGATGTTGCCCCTTTTAGTACAAGCCCGGCAGTATTGCGATCGATTTGAACCTGCATTCAGACGCGGGTGATTGCGCTGCCACGCCCACAGCACTGGGAATTCCCACCGGATTCTTCCTCGTTTCGCGCCATTTTCCTATCTGAATAGAGGTCTTATGGACATCTTTGGTCATTGTCTTCCGGGTGTTCTTCTGGGTTTACGACGTTCCGCATGGTGGGTTGTCGCTGTGGCTCGTTTCTTTCCTCCCTCTGCTTCGTTTCTCGCCTCGTTTGGGTCAAGCAGGGTCGGGGTGGGAAGCGTGCTTAATTGTTGGTCGCCATTGGTGGCGTGTGTTGACCTTTTTCACTTGCTTCGGGGCAGTCTGGTGTGCCTCAGCTTGGCCTCGGGCCCCGTTATATCGCTTTTGAGTTATATTTGCTCTGAAGGGTGAGTGCTTTCAGGCCGAGGACTATGTGGTCTTCATAGCCTCTTGTCCATTGTTTGAATACTCACATGCCCCTCCAATTGTGTGCTCAAAGCCGCACAAAGTCGTGCAATGGTTTCATTCTCAGTCTGGTGCCCTTTTGTAAAAATTCGATGCCGTTGACTTGAGATTTTTGAGACCACCGGTGTATAGTGCGTTGCAGAGGCATTCGGGTTTCAGTCAGACCAGTCATCTGATCTTGGACATCTCTGGGTTTCGCCGCGCCTTCGGCATTTTGAATACGGCCTGTCCGCAGTGTGTAAGAGACAGCCCTCTTCCTTTGATCCGAGATTTCTTCTCATCTCGTTGCTTTTAAAACATAAGCGATTCGATATATTGATTCTCAATTCTCTACATCTGGGATGGAAGGGTGCGGATGGCGGCGTTGTTACCAGCCATTTTTGTCGCTCGGGTTCAGATTGCGCGTCTTCGGTCTCTGCTTCTCAACGAATCCCACCTCGTCGCACAGTGTTCCGTCTGGAAGAGCCGTGAGGACGGGTTCCAAACAACAACTCTTTATTTCTAAACCACTCGGTAAAGAAACGGAACATGGCCTAAGCCCGCAGTCCAGCCTTTATATAGCGGCTAGCCTGCCAGCTTGTGGGCAATGACCAATTACTGAACTTTTTCCCACCATTTGGCGGATTCCTGGATTGGTTCCTAGCGAACCAATCCATACGTAGGCGTTTCAGCCAATCAGAATTGAGAAGTTGTACTTGGAAGAACTACCAAGTTCATTACAGGAATAGTGCACAATGGTGCGGATTATGCGGTGGCCCATACGCCTCTTAGGAAAGGGGTGAGGTCAATAGTAGACAGTCTAAAGTGTTAAATTTTTGGGGGAGAAAACCGCAGAATCATGGTAGGAGTTTCCAGACAGTTGGACTACTGTGTGTTGGTCGTATTTCCGGCAATCATATAATGGTGCGGGTTAACTTGAGTTGGAATCGTATTGTGCTCTTGTATTGTTTGGGTTGAGCTTGATAGTTGATTCATGACAGTAGAACATTGTGAATGGTATGATTTATATACTAGTACTTAGAGTAGCCAAAGGACCTAGGGGTAGTTCTGGTGTTTCTGAGTCTAAGTGTGTCAGCGTCTGGTGGCATAAGGTATTCTGCAAGGAGTAGAGGAGTGGAGAACTCTTCTTGTGAAATATTTCTGGACTTTCTCAGCTGTATCAGATATTTAATGTGGGTTCCAGACTAATGAGCTGTATTTGAGTATTGGACTAGCAAATGTTTTGTATGCTTTAGTTAGTAGTGTGATATTACCATAGAAAAAGCTATGTAGGATTCTACAGTACCTTCTTCTGAGAGATAGAGATGGCTATCCACGAGGTGCTAAATATTGCTTATTCCCTAAAGTATTTGTGGAAGATTTGGCAAGTTTTGCTAGTTGGTTTGTTTTTATGGCTCTTGTTTTTTACTGATTGTAAAATGGAATGTTCCTTTGGATCAGACCTCTGGCTTATTATCTTTATCATTATTATTGCACTTATTTTTTATTCTGCTTGTTTTATTTTGTTTTACATTCCTGTTCACCATTCTGAGTCAAAGTAGTGAGATGAATAGACATAGAAATTGTTTATATAAATAAATGCTTCAGTCAAGACTAGGCTGAAGCTGTCATACCTAAAGATGATGACAACCACATAAGCAGAGTGAGAAAAGCCAGGAAAAATTCCCTCAGGAAAAGTAGTTAAGAAAGGAACCAAAGTCATTAAGGAAACAAAGAAAAAATGTCACTTGGATCAGCAAAAGAACTTGTTCATAGGAAACCCCTCCCCAAGTCCCATCACCAAAACAAAGCAAGGATTTTGGGGATAAGAGGGATCATCAAACTAGCCCTTCTCTGAATCATCTTTGGAGCCAGACTTGGCTTCCATTCTATTAAGTTTGCTCTTATTTTAAATTCATTGGGTCTCTGTGTGTTCTAAAGAACCAGTTGTGCCTCAATGTTGAGTTGAAAGTTATGTTGAGTGTGGCAGATGTCCAGGGCTGTGAATGTGGGAGTGAGTTAATGTATAAGCCGAACCTAGAAGCATGTACGTGTTAACACTTTGCTAGTTGGTTTATTTTTATGGCTATTGTTTTTTACTGATTTAAAATGGAATGATCCATTTGATCAGACCTCTGGAATACAAATAGTCCTTGACTTACAACAGTTCAGTTAGTAACTGTTCAAAGTTACAATGGCACTGAAAAAAGTGAGTTATGGCTGTTTTTCACACTTATAACTGTTGTAGCATCCCCATCATCACATGATCAAAATTTAAATGCTTGGCAACTGGTTCATATTTATGATGGTTGCTGTGTCCCAGGGGATCATGTGATCAGCTTCTGCTACCTCTGACAAGCAAAGTCAATGGGAAATCTAGATTCACTTCACAACCATGTCATTAACTTAACAAATGCAATGCTTCAAAATAGGGCAAAACTCAAATGAATAAATGTTTCACTTCACAGCATAAATTTTGGGCTCAATTATGTCGTAACTCAAGGACTACCTGTATATTATTATTATTGTACATATTTTTTATTCTGTTTGCTTGGTTTCTTTTTACATTCCTGTTCACCATTCTGAATCATAGTAGTGAGACAGGTAAACATAGAAATTGTTTATATAAATAAATCTTAAGTAAATCAGAGTAAGCAACCTAGCAATATCTTTCTGCCCAAGTAATGCCAACAGTAGAAAGCAAAGCCATGGAAAAACCGTTGTTGGCAGAAACAAATGAAAACCTTTAATATGCTATTTGGCACAGCACCAACCTCAGCCAATGAAAGGAACTTAGCAAATTCTAGCTCATCTATAAAGCCCTACATCATAGCACAGATTGGGCTGTTAAATTCTGGTTGGGTGAGCAAAAACAGCGAAGGATTATCTATCAAAATTCCTTCTATTAAGCTCTATCATTAGAACATGTTCCAGAAGAACAGTCAATGAGATTTCCAAGCCATAATGAACAAGTTGTGAAGAAAAGCCCATAGAGCAAATAAATGTAATTTGTTTGTACTCTCAAGTCAATCTTGACTCCTAGGAACTGCCTGGATTAGACCCTGCAGTTTTATTGGCAAAGTTCTCCGTCTAGAACAGGAGTCTGCAACCTGCGGCTCTAGAGCCACATGTGGCTGTTTAGGCCCTCTGCTGTGGCTCCCTGTTGGCTGGCTCCTGCCCTCTCTCCCCATCACTCCTCACCTGGCCTGAGAAGGTAAGGTTGATCACGGGGGATGGAGACTCGCTCCATATTCCAGAGCAGGAGGTGACTGAGTGGGAGTGAGTGACATTGAGTTGTCCACACCCACCCAGTCACACCAGTTGTTAAATTATTGGTTCCTGGTGTTGTTGTTTTTTCTGTGGGGAACAGGTCCAAATGGCTCTTTGAGTGTTTAAGGTTGCAGACCCCTGTTCTAGGAGAATGTCTGGCCTACCAAAGGTTACCTTGGTACCTAAGGCAGGACTAGAACACAGGGTCTTTTGTTTATCACCTAGTGCCTTAAGCACTACATTTTAAGGCTGAGTCTGAGGTCCAAAAATCTTTTTCTAGAAAACCCCAAGAGGGGCATGATAGCAATGAAACAGCCAATTGAGTGGGAGGAACTAAGGATCCTCAGCCCACCCAACTTTCAACTTCATCCCATTTCAAGAGGGAATTGAGATCTTCCCTTAGCAATTTGTTAGAGTCTAAATACTGTTGGTTAATTGTAATAGGAAGGAATTCTTTTTTTTAAGAAATGGGAGGTGTAAACACCTGTTCATTTATATCAGCATGCTTTAGGCATCACAAAGTACTCCAAGGTCAAAATCAATCTTTGGGCATTCTGCTTGGTTGATAAGTTCCATCAATGAGCTCTGGGAGTTAGTTGATTGCAAGCATTCAAAATCATTCAATAGCTGCAGAACAACTAGTTTGTCTTTGTTTTTCTTATTATTATATCACATAGATAAGCAAAAGATTAATTTTAATGATTAATTCGTTCTTTAAGACTGAATTATACTAAAATTCTATGTATTTTGGATGCTGTTTCCTTATTTCATTTTAATTACAATTTAATTGTATTTAATTTACAATTTAATTTACAATTTAATTACAATGTCCTAAAATGTCAATTATCGTTGATACTTATTGTTCTGTGCACATGGTGAGTTTGTGTATTCTTAGCTTTAACACCAGTATCCATTGCAGGTTGGGCTGATAAATGCCGAAGAATAGTAAGATAATTCAGTGACTTACATTCTAAGCTATCATCCTAAAATTATCAAGACCTTCAGAGAAGTGAGTTTTAATCATCAAAGCCCATGTTGTATTTCCTATTTGTTTGTGGAGGAGCACATTTAAGAAAATGTCTTATTTGGTTACTCAAATTATAGTGCAGTTAAGCAAAAATAATATAATTCTAGTCATCTGAATCAGCCTTTCTTCTGATACACAGATACATTTATCGCTGCTTGTTGAAACACTGCTTCCAAAAAATTCACATTTTTGAATTATTTTACTAGATAATTACTAAATAATTCTATCGCTAGAATTATTTTAAAATACCTGCATTTCCCTACTCCTCCTTGTTTTTTATTCTCTGTCTTCCTCCTGTTTTTTATGATTTGAATAGTATGCAGGCTAACATGGACAGCTCTACTTTCCCAACGTGCCGCTGCTGCCTCCCTGGGCTTCCTCAACCCTGCCCTGTACTGTCTCCAGGAAGGAGGGAACAGCACTGGCCTCTACGAGGTGAGTGCCCCGGGAGGGAGGGCAGCTTGGGAGGCTGATCCCTGGCGGGAGGGGCAGCCTGAGAATTTGCTATCTGGCACGGCAACTACAAAGAGGGGTGGGCTTGGCTGAGTAGGATCCTGGATATTGGGCATGTGGTCAAAGCCCCCCTTCCTCTGCCTGTCTGTCTGTCTGCCTGCCTGCCTACCTACCTACCTACCTACCTACCTATCCTATACATACATCTATCAATCTTCCTACCTACCTACCTACCAATATCTATCTATCCATCCATCCATTCATCCATCCATCGAAAAGGTCTGTCTTTCTATCCGTCTTCCTGCCTCCTTGCCTGCCTCCTGCCTACCTACTCTCTCTCTCTCACTTTCTCCATCCATCCATCCATGTTCGAGGTGCCAGTCCCACAGGCACATCAGGAAAGTAGAGCAAAGCCAGTCTGGGAGGGAGGGAGGGAGGGGGAGAGAGAGAGAGATGCCTCAGATTGAAATGAGGCCTAATTTAGACTGAGGCCCTTTTCCACATTGAAACATCTTTGGCTTCTATTAAAGGTTTTGTGGGCAAAACATGGTCAAGACTATCAGGAAGCTCTCACATTTTGTTGAGGCTTTAAACAGGATCCATTGGACCAGATCTCCACCTTAAAAAATTACTTTTCCTCAATGTATTACAGTGCCAATTCTGAAGAAGGCAAAACCAAAATGTACTGGTAAATTACAAGGAGACAGAGACTCTCTTCTAACCCTGCTGGAGCAGATGATTGGATTAGAATAGATATCTCATTATTTTTCTCCTCCCTCCCTTCCTCCTTTATTTCTTTTTCTTTCTGTCCCTTCCTTCCATCTCCCCCTTTCTTTGTCCCTTTTTCTTTCCCTTTTCTCTTTCTTTTCTTCCTTCTCTCTTTCCCTCTCTCTTTTCTCTCTCTCTCTTTCCCTCTCTCAGGCTCACCCCATTGGCTTGGTGCACTGCTCCGCTCGGACTTGCTGGGGCAGGTCCCTCTGGTGCAGCGGGATCAATGGGGTGGACATGCAGGGCCGGCACCTAAAATGCAACAGTGGCGGCACGTTTGAAAAGTAAAACAAAGCCAGAGGTTGGTAATTTTTTCTGCAAAGAATCACAAAAGCTTCTGGGCTGTGCACAAGAAGGGACACACATGTCAATGCAATTTAGCAACATAAAATAAAGAAATACAAATCAAACAAATCAATAAGAATTGGCAAAGCATCTCTGATTAGATTTTATTCACTACTTGAATCTAATCAGAGATGCTTTGCCGATTCTAGTCCAATGACCTGCTCCAGCAAGGTTGGAAGGGAGTGTGTGTGTGTATGACACTGCATGGCTGTCATAACTCCAAAAACAGGTCAAGTAACTCTGGGGAGGGTAGTCATAAATTAGAACACTTGCTAAACAACCGGCCATTAAGTGAGGACCACTTATATTTGGTTTGCCAGTTACCTGCCCATGCCCACTCAGCCACATGACCACCAAACCACACCTACCTGATCACCTGACCACCAAGCCACGCCCAGCCATCAAGCCACGCCCAGCCAGTCACGTGACCAGCAAGCTATGCCCACCCAGTCACATGACCAGCAAGCCACACACCCCCAGTCACATGACCAGCAAGTCACACCCTGAAATTAGGCCACGCTCACATAAATTTGAATCCCACCCCTGAGTGGGGGGCACCGAGGATGAGTTTGTAGCACTAAGGGGGCAGTGGACTGAAAAAGTTTAGGAACCGCTGTTCTAGACTATGCAAAAAAGTCAAGGGAGGCACAAAGCAGCATTTTATGTGCAAATAGACATGCTTCCAGAAATAGAAACTGTATAACAGCTAAAATTAATTTTTTTTAAAGCATTAGTAGGGGAACAGAACAGCATTACAGATGACCTACTAGCTTGTTTTGCTTTCTCTGTATAGCTGGTAGTCAGATCTTCATCGACAGGGTGCTCCACAGGACCTATCATAGGGATCAAGTGCCGCTCTGCTCGAATTGTCCTAGTTGCATGTGGAAGGAGCATAGCTTCAGGGGGAGCCGTCATCTCTTCAGATAAGGCTGGATGTAGCAAAACTTCACTCTCCGAGAAAGGTGGTGCATCAGTGTAGTTTTCTGCTTGAAATACAATCTCCCTCTTAGTCACTCCACCAAGCCCTTCTCCTTCTCCACCTTGTGCTAGCACTTCAGGTGTGCTGTCATAGCCACTCTGCTCAGAGACTTCATCCTGTGGCCCACCCATTTTGTTATTTGGTCCCCCTGGGGGGGAACGGGGAGTCTTCTTGCGAGCTCTCCGGTGCTTTTCTTGAGTGATGTTATCAGCATCACTGTCTGTCTCAGCGTAGTATGCTTCACTGTCTGGGGGAGAGGTCACGTTCTCCAAGAGCTGCTTCCGCTGGGACTGCTCAACTTCTGGGGCACTTTGGGGCTCTCCTGTTTCAAAACTCTGTCCCTGGGAGGCTTGGTTTAGTGGAGAAGCAAATGAGGCAACTTGTGGTTGTTTAGGAGAAGGGGAGCGCAGTAATCTTGCCCCAGACAGGTCTCTGGTCGTTGCCCTGGAGCAATCAGAAAAGGAAGAGAATTTTAGTCAGTTATGTAGATTACAAGATCCACTTCTGAGCCATTACATTTTTTGTATCTGTTCATCCTATTGGCCCCTGGGATGACACTGTAAGGATTCCCTTTTTTGACATTCCCCCTTTGATCCTTCCCAGATACTTTCCAGACTGTATTCTCTAGCTGCCCTCATTTCAAGGACCTTTTCCCATGAATCCCTGGGCCCTCTGTTGTCCATCTTGATTAATTACTTGGATGAGAGGATGCAATGTGCTGGTCGAAAGTATCCTCCCATACACACAAGAGCTATATTCACCATCAAACCTATGAGATGCATACACATACACACACACCACACATGTAAACTGCTTAAAATGACCTTGTAATAATACATTCACAGCAAGCTGACCTGACCTGAATAGTGATGAGGGAAGGAACAGTCAGGGACCTGTGGCACAGCAAACAAAAAAATATGTATATACAGTATCTCTCAAAGATAGTGTGGCAGGCTAACCAGGTAGGAAGGGATAAACAATAGAAACCACTCAGGTGGGTTTACTGTATCTAAAGCATTCCAGTGTCTTGCTGTAATGTTCACTGAATCAGAATCGAGCTGGAAAGGAGCTTGGAGGTCTTCTAATTCAATCCTCTGCTCAAGCAGGAGACCTTATACCTGTGATGGTGAACCTCTGGCATGCATGCCCGAAGGGGCACATGGAGCCATCTCTGCCAGCATGCAAGCCATCGCCCCAGATTACGTCCACTGTGAATGCGCCATGCCTCCCGCCAGCCAGCTGATTGTTGGGTATCTGTTGTTCATGTGCAGGGGGGCGTGCGGGAGATGCACGCACATGCACAGAGGCGTGGGAGTGCATGCGCAGAGGTGCACAGCACATGGGGTGGGGGGGCAGGCATGCATTGCATTATGGGTGCAGGTACGCATGTGTGCGCACTTTTGGCACGCGGCAACTAAAAGGTTAGCCGTCGCTGCCTTATAGCATTTCAGACAGTCTCTTCTTAGAAATCTCCAGTGATGAAGCAACCACCACTTCTGAAAGCAAGTTCTTCCACTTGTTAATCATTCTCAGTGTTTGGAAATTTCTTCTTAATTCCCGGTTATTTCTCTCCTGTCTGTTGTATCTTCAAAGTGTTTTAGTTGATTTATTAGGTGAGATATTTTAAAAAGGTACAGAAAGAGCTAGTTTTTTAGCTAAAAGCAAGAAGATTCAGAAATATCTATACAGGTCTGACCAATGCAATGAAATGAATGGAATGCAGCTGAGATAAAATTCTGCATCCAGATGGAAAATGTAAGGCTTATGTGTAGAATAGAATGGAATGGAATATGGAACAGAACAGAACAGAATAGAATAGAATAAAATAGAATCTGGAAGAGACCTTAGAGGTCTTCTTGTCCAGCCCCCTGCTCAAGCAGAGATCCAATACCATTTCAGACAAGTGACTGTCCAGTCTTTTCTGAAAAACCTTCTGTGGGGAAGCACCCTAAAGGCAATTCCACTGGTTAATTATCCTCACTGTTAGGAAGTTTCTCCTGAATTCCAGGTTGCTTCTCTCCTTGATAGTTTCCACCCATTGTTTCTTGTCTTTCCCCTTCTGGTGCTTTGGAGAATAATTTGACCCCCTCTTCTTTGTGGCGGCCCCTCAAATACTGGAATATTGCTATCATATCGCCCCCTAGCCCTTCTTTTCTCTATCCTGCAACTGTTCTTCATATGTTTTAGGCTCCAGGCCTTTGGTCATCTGAGTTGCTCTTCTCTGAACTTTTTCCTAAGTCTCAACATCTTTTCTGTAGTATGGTGACCAAAATCAGTTGCACTATTTCAGGTGTGGCCTTACTAAGGCTTTATAAAATGGAACTAATACTTCACATAATTTTGATTCTATGCCTCTGTTTATACAACCCAGGATTTTATTAGGTTTTTTGACTGTTGCTGCACAGTGCTGGTTCATATTCAAATGATCATCCACTAGGACCCCAAGGTCAACCTCACAGTTACTGTTTTTCAGCCAGACATTGCTTTATCTGTACTTATACCTTTAGTTTTTCCTGCCTAAATGTAAAACTTTGCTTTTATCCACATTAAAATTCATTTTGTTGGAAAAGGCTTATTGTTTAAGTATGTCAAGAACTTTTTGGATCCTGAGCTTGTCTTCTGGGGTGTTGACTATTCCTGCCAGCTTAGTGTTATCTGCAAATTCGATGAGTTCCCCTTCTATTCCCTCATCTCAGTCATTTATGAAGGTATTGAAGAGCATTGGACCTAAGATGAAACCTTGTGGTGAAACCACTGCTTACTTACCCAGAGATGTAGATTTAGTACCAATAAGGACTATTTGTTCAGTATGGTTTGTGATCCAACTGCAAATCCATTTGGTGGGATTCCAAATATTCCACATTTTTCTAGCTCAGCAAGAAGTAGGTTGTGGTCTACTTTGTAGAATACCTTACTGAAATCTAAGTATACTATGACTCAGCCTTCCATCCTTCCGAGGTTGGGAAAATGAGGACCCAGATTGTTGGGGGCAATATGTTGACTCTGTAAACTGCTTATGGCTGTAAAGCACTGTGAATATAAGTCTAAGTGCTATTGCTAGTGCTATACTACGTCCACAGCATTTCTCTGTTCTACTAATTTGGACATTTTTATCAAAGAATGAAATAAGGTTCGTTTGGCATGATCTGTTTTTAACAAACCTGTGCTGGCTACTAGTTATAACTGTATAACTTGTTCTAGATATTCACAGATCTGTTTCTTGATTATCTTTTCCAGGATCTTCCCAGGTATTGATGTTAGGCTGATTGGTCTGTAGATTCGTGGGTCTTTTTTCCGTCTTTCTTGAAGTTGGGAACCACATCAGCCCTTTTCCATTTCTCAGGTGCTCCAGGATTTTTGAAAGATGTGGCACAATGATTCTGAGATAACAGGGGACTTATAGCATGGGGAACACTTGGTTCAGTGCTAATGCATAAGTGTCTTATAAAAACAATATCTATGACTTCAATAATTTATTATACAATACCTCATCAAGAATTCTTGTGCAATAAAAATGATAGCTGTATATCTGGTGTTCCAAGCTTCTTCCTTATAATCAATTGCTTTCTCCCTCTGAGAACTTCCTTTCTATAGACTTGAACTAATGAGGCAAGCAGAAGGATGGCAATGGAAGAAGAATTTTGCCAAATTAAACTGAATCCAGATTGGCATCAATTGGGCAATTCTAAATATATTTTGTGTTGATGATGACAACAATAATTTTTACCACCACAAACTTTTCTCAGCGTTATCCAATGGATCTGAAATATAGAAATGAACATGGAAGAATTCCTAAGTAGTAGAAAACTACTTGGAAATGGACTAGATCAGGGGTGTCAAACTAATGTCATCATTGTGGTATCATGTGACGTATCAGGACTTTCCCCTCCTTCACTAAACTGGGTGGGGGTGGGGCCAGCACATGACACATCTGGCCCGTGGGCTGCGAGTTTGACACCCCTGGACTAGATGTTCAGCTAACCATCTTTTAGAGCAGAGTTGAGACTAGATCTTATACTGGTAGTCCTCAACTCACAACCATAAATGAGACCAGATTTCCTGTTATTAAGCATGGCAGTTTTTAAATGAGTCATGCCCAATTTTATGACCTTTTTGCCATTGTTGCGAAGTGAACTACTTGCAGTTGTTAATAACACAATTGTGAAGTGAATCCAATTTACCTCATTAACTTTTCGTGTTGGAAGACAGGAAGGTTACAAATGGTGATTACATGAGTCTGGGACAGTTCAACTATCATAAATGCATACCAAATGCCAAGCACCCAAATTTTGATCACGTGACTGTAGGGATGCTGAAACAGTTGTGAGAGTACTGGTTATAACAAGTCACTTTTTTCAGTGCTGGATGGTTCTAAATTGAGGATTACCTGTAGGTTGAAACTGACACTCTTTTTAAAATGAACTGGTAGAATGCCACCCCTGAATTGATTACTATGTACAAAGAAACGAATTTCCCCTCCCTACTGTCCTGCTTGCTGTCCCCCTCCCCCCAGGCTGTTCTTTCCATGGTGTCTGGCCCATCTGCCCTTCAAAGGAGACTGGAGCTCTGACCCTTTTTTTCCCTACTGAATTGGTAAAACACTAGAGGATGTTAAGTTTCCTGTGGGCCTAGTGAATGGTGGGCCTTTCTCCACTTTTTCTCTTATAAGTTCATCAATGGAGCTTTATTTATTTTTTTAATTTTTTTAATTTAATCTTTTCAATTTAGCTTCTTTCATAACCATGTTACATTGACAACAATTCTGCCAGTTTCTCTTCCAGCCCAAGTCAAAGAAAGATGGGTAAAACTGGGCGTGCTTTTTTTTTTCCATTTTAACTTGTCCACCAGCAGATGTACCAGATGGGAAAATGTCAAAAGCAAGAGTGCACATATGAAAAGTCTATCCATTAAAATCTCAAATCCTCAAAGATTTCCACAGAAAGGAAAGGGATTGTTGTTGGCTTTCCTGGCAGGGAAAAGATGATAAGGATGATAATCACGAATGGAGGAACATGTTAATCATAGTCCAGACAAGAATGCCAGACCATCATTCCAAAGTGGAGGAAGGCTCTGAGGACTGGCTTCATTTTTAGCTCAAATTTTCATGAGTGTGAAGTGTCCTCATCTTTCTCCTCCCCAAATGGGCCAGCATTTCCTCCAAATGGTTAATGGGGCAATACAATGGTAATTAGCCAATGCCCTGCCTACCCCTCCCTAGAGCAGTTAGAAAATAGCCTGGAGCCTGGTGCCTTCACTTGTGGAAAAAAGGGGAAACCCCAGGGAGTGGATGCCATGAGGGCAATGAAGTGGATGCAATTCTCACCAGTGGAAAACCTCAGATGGACCGGCAGTGCAACCAACTGACCCATTTCCCCTCTCAGGAGCAGTACTAGGTCTGATTAAATTCCAAGGTTAATCATCTCTATGCATAAAGATGGCGGAAAGCCTCACACATTGTGAAGTCATACAAATCCTGTGGACGTCTTGAATTGAAGAATCTTGTAGGGAAAATATAATGGAACACTTCAAGGAAGCCAGAAGAACATCAGAGAGAAGAAGGTCAAAGCACACCTCTCTCATTCCAGAGTGCAGGATAAGAGACTTGGATGGCAGAAAGGCAGATTCCAAGTGATAGTTAGGAAAAGACTCCTGCTTGTTAGAGTTCAATTACTCAGAAAGACATTGGGAGCTCTTTAGCTTCTGTCTGGAATACTTTCATTTAGATTCCTGCCCTGTACTGGTGCTTTACTCAAAACCTATTAGGCCTTCAGATTCTATCATTTAGGAAAGCTTCTCTATGGCTTTTCATTAGCTTCCATGCAGTACTGTACCTCCTTCCAGCATGGCTAATATTGCAGAACTGGTAACGTGCCATATCATGTTTTACAGACATCTGTAATGCTGCCATGGATCTTCCATGGGTCTTGGGGGGGGGGGGGGG
>BHFT01038801.1:0-21480 GCA_004320025.1 Laticauda laticaudata
AATAGTAATAAGATATGGAATAGAACACAAAGATGAATATGAAATTGAATTTGTGTCTGTATGGAGAAGTGATAACTCGGGATCATGCTATTCTCAAAAAAAGAAATTTTACTTGTGTTATGTTTTGTGAAACCCTCCCAAAAAAAGAATATTATTACAACAGCAAAACCACATATGTTTTGAAAGAGGGCTTATAGGATTATAATCAGTTGTCGAATTTTAGATTTACTTATCAAGCTTCTGAGATCTTGCTTCCAATAGGAAAATGGACTGCATGCAAAAACAACGGAAACGGTTCTATATTTTCTATCCACTTCTCTAGTAACTGGGAAAATAAGCAATTTACTACTATTCATGCAATCAAGTTTACTACTCTTCAACTACAAAACAGTGCATATGGTAACCTGCTTCTAGTTTCTGAATATACCCACTCCTCCACAAAAAGGAGATGAAAGTACTAAAAGATCTAATGACTGAGAACTGCATCTCAGCCTTGTGACAAGCAACTTTTGTAAAACTGGGCTTAATTACAGGGCTACTTTAAAATAAATATTTTTTTCAATATTTTTTCCTAGAAGTATAAATATAATAACATTTTTAAAAGTTATCCCACATAACCATATAACATTGTACCTGGACAATTTTGGTTATGGTAACATTTATGTAAAGAATGCAATGCTGATAGTTTAAATAATACAACACTAAACAACTTTGTGGTATCTTTAACTAATTAAAACACAATTTTTATACATTACTATATACTACTTAGTTTTTATGGTGGCATAAGATCCTATTTATTTTTCACTGTAATATATTAGAAATATATAATGAGCAATTAATTAACTACTGAAACTATATTCCAAGAAAATAAAGCTATTTTTAAATGCAAAGCTAGCAAATAGTATGCTATGACCAAGCATTATATAATATTGTTTTAAATTCTTTTATATAATCATTTGCATTGGATACGAAACAAATCATAGCAAAAAAAAGTTTTCCCTCCAATGCCAAATATCAGTTTTTAACATGTTATACTTTTATGTTCTTCCACAGAATATCCCATGATGGGAGATATTAGTAAATTCCTAATGCTTAGGGAATACCCAGTGTAAAAAATTTTTTTCCATGCTGGATCTTAATAAACTCTACATACTATGATCATTTAAGGGCCTTTACATCCTCATCAAAGAATCATACTGTTTACACAACAAGCAAACTCTCTCATCTACCCTTGCACTCTGCCTACATGGAGGTGGATTTATATGCAGTTTTTCCCCTTGGCTGTCAAAGCATATTTCTATGCATACCAACTTAAAAGGAAGTGTTTTCCGAAAAATTAATTCAATGCTATCCTGAAATCACTAAATCAAACCAAGTACAATATAGCCTTGAACTTTCTGTCCAAGAAGAATATTTGGGATGTAACAAAGGCTTCCTTATTCCCAATTTATCTGAAGAAAATTCTTTTTTTTAATGTGGGAATTCATATTGCCAAGGTAAAGAAGGCATTGATTTATTTAGCAGAACTGCACTTCCAAATTAAACTGAATTAAATAAATCTGGAGTCTCCAACTTTTGGTAAAATATCACATGTGTGTGTCCACATCTGTATGTGTGTATAGATATGTGAAAGAAACAGCTTAGAGTTTGAAAGAAAAATGATGCATGCCTTCTACCATAAAAAACAATGCCTCCTAATTTAACACTTGTAATACTTGTTTGCCCTTCCCATTATTATCTGAAAAATCACAAACCAAATAAGATCTGGATACTAAACCTCTTATGTTTGTTTGTAATCTTCCGCTGGGTAAAACTGGAAGGTTTAGAGCAACAATGGACTACTTTGGAATAGAATATGTTCTGTTAAATAAAATATGAAATTACACAGCAATTGATGGTGAGGGAAGAAGTGACTTGAATGCCTGCCTCTGAGGTAGGGCTGGCTGAGATTGCCAACAATCAATGGGTAAGCCTTTTTTTCTCCCTGGAGGGAGAGGACCCTTAGGGACATGTTGGGATCGGGAATGGGGGTGCAATTTTATTGCGGTCCATGACTCCCTTTGTTCCTCCACTCAGCAAAATAGGGAGGACAGCTAAGAAAGAGGAGTGATTTCTGGCAATCCCTACCAGCTTTTCACAAGCAATATCAATGGGGAAGTCAGTAGGAAGTCAGAAATTGTTCCCATTTCCATTGCTATTTTGCTCACCCATGGTCATTCTATTTCTCTGTTAAAGGCCCTGTCCCACTGGCCGACGGACGCAAAACGTATGCATAAAGGACACAGCGGATGAGCAAAATTTTGGNCATGCTACTAACGCTGTGTAGACGTTCCGTGTACCTTTTGTTTCCTCCCTCTTTCCATTTTCAGCTGCAACGGATGTGAGTTGCGAGGATTCCCAGAGGATGCAGAGAGTATACAGCAGACGTTTAACGGATGATAAACGGACACAGAACGTTTGTTGCTCGGATGTCACAGATTTACATCGTACACAGCGGAAAGTTCATCCGTTCACAAAGTTTTGTGCAGCTCAAAACTTCTTGGGCGGATGAAATCTCAGTGGACGGATGCTGGGGGGAAAGAGCGTATGAAACACGTATGCAGTGAGTACACAACGGATGCATCGCATTTTCCAACAGATGGCAAGCTTTTTTTAACGTTTTACATCCTCTTTGCATACATTGGTGCAGTGGGACATGGGCTTTAGATGGGATGATGACCCGATGAGTCACAGGTTAAAAGAATTTTCCTCTGTTAAGTATTCTGCTACCATGAGAAAGAGACATCACTTAGCCAATCCTGTCTGAGTTCAAAACTAGGTGGAACTGGGCTTGATCAGAACTTTAATCTTAGCAATGAGAAACATCAGAGTGCAGCCAAACTAGGAACTAGAAGGAGGAGACAGCAAAACACGTTCATGCAACTGCCAAGAAAACAGCATGGTTGTGTCCATGATATCACCAAAGATTAAGCTCCACTTAAAAAAAAGATTTTACTTCTGGGTGCATCTAAGGAAATGAGCCTAAAGGTTTTATTATAATTTAAGACAAATGAAATACCCTGGTTCTCAAATCAACAAGAATTCTGTATTTGTTAAATGTACATTTTGTCCAGTTTGATTCCTTAATTTCCCCTCCAGCACAGTGGGTCATTTTTCTTTTCATCTGCAGAATAGTTTTTTGTTGGAATGCATGTCCACCAATTCTTGTCAGTTCTTTGCAATACCTCTTTGATTACAGCAATAGGACATTCCTGGAGTGCCATAGTTTTTGAGCTGCCCAGCATGCCAACCAGTATTTTCATAAACTTCAGAATAAATAAACAAGAAAAATATATTATGGGGGCAATACCAACAGGCTTGAAGACTCCAGGAAGGGTTGAAATAGTGGGATAATTCACTTATTGTTAACATTCCTCTGCCTATTAGTTTCTTCCACTCTTAGTTTTGTTTTTATCATTTTTAATTCTTTTTAATAATGATTACATAACAGTTTTAAACAATGACTGCTTTATATTTCGACTGCTTTGTTGGATTGATGCATGCCAATTAGAATTATTTTCTATGAGATGGTGGTCATATAAATTTGATAAATAAATAAGAATTAAGACATAGAGGACTATTAGGGCAAGCTACTTATGAAGATCTACTTGAGACATTATTCAGACAAGCATTTACAAAAAAGCAAGGAATTATAGAGAAAGACTGTTTTGTTGAAGTTCTGGATGAACCCTCTGGATTTTGTAAGTTGCAGGAATGAACCAGATTGCTCAGACACATATCCATTTAGTAACATGCCAACTGAAATCCTATTAAATACCATCCAACAAACAGAATAAAATAATTCTTGGTTAAACATGTGGAATTATTAAGACCATTAAAAGCTTTTGTATTTGAAGAATCCATATGAATAATCAAACTCATGTTTCAGCAGAAAGGAATGACACCTAAATATAGAAATAAAGTTTCTTTATTTATTCATGACCAAGACTTTTTTTTCCAGAGGAAGTCTTTATATAATTAACTGTAGTAGGAATAATTGGTGAGTGCAGCCAGCAAAAGGTATTTCATGTGCAAAATACATTTCTCAAGCAAACGATTTACAAATATGGACATGCTTCTTTTTCAACAGCAGCATTTCACCTCATCTTTCTTAATATTATGTGGCTAATTTAATAGCAGTGGATATCAGAATAAAAATACAATTTAAAGAATTATAAAAAAATGAATCATAATCATGCCCAAAGCATAAAACACTAAATACTTTTTGCCAGGAAGTGACCTACTGATTGTAATTGCTACGACAAAAGGTATTTAAAAAGTAAAATATATTCATATTTTATATACTGATAATGGAAAAGGGTGATGAAGGAGAAGAGGGGAGAGATGGAAGCAGCAGGTGAGTAAGCTCTCTGCTTAACTAAGATTAAATTAACCTATTCTAATTATTACCTGCTTTTAAGGCTATTTTTTTTATCATATCTTAGTCTTCAAATTTTTATTTTTATTTTTAAACCCTTTACAGTTTTGAAATTTCTGCAGTGTGATCACTAATTCACTTTTAGTTATATTTCAGCAACGGTTAGCTGTATTTTTAAAAAAGCCCGAGCTGGGCCTCAGCTATAGGAGGGCCGTGCTGCTGCTTCTTTGTTGTTGTTGTTCTACAGATCTTACTCCTTTAGCTGGAAGTCTAGCAATGCCTAGCTTTGATATGATTTCTCTTATCTGATTTATTCTATTTTTACCCTCTATTTCTATTATTTTATCATTTTTATTTGCTCATGTTCCCTGCTCTGTTGGGAGGGCAGGATTCTTGGTATAATTGTGAGGAGCTCTGCCATTGTTTGCATTAGGATTCATTTCTTCTCGACTCCCAATTCCTTTTCCTCTAGATTTAGGACTTGTTTCAGTGACTAGACTCTATGCTACATTACAAAGCTCCCCCTCTATTGTGCTACTTAATATAACGAAACAAGGAAAAGGAGCAGATCTTTCACTGACTTGGTTCCTCAATCTTCTCTGAAGCAATCCAAGATTGAGGACTTTGTTTTAGCTCGGCCTCTTGATTTGAAAGCTCCTGCTCCCTTTTGTCTGGCTGCTACCGGTTGTCACCATCTTCCGACTGTTGAGGGGATCGCCCCCCGAGTTGAGAACAAAGGCTTATCTAAAACTACGGTCCCCAACCAATCCTTAAATGAGCCCACCCTGACAGAACTTTTGGCTCAGCAATATTTATTGGTTGCAGAAACTACAGCGAGCATTCAGCTCCAGCTTGATAAAATAATAAGAACTTTAAACTACTTAGTTTCCTGGACTACCAGCGGGAGCCCTGGGTTGCCCGCTCGGCAGCCTGATGCGGCAGCAGGGTTCTTCCTGTCAAGCCTCAGCAAAAGCACTGGCCAATGTAATCCTACCAACAGTTTGAACTTTACATCTTTTGACGCAAACAGTCACCTGGTCTTACAGTCAAAATAGGTGGCTCTCTTCATTAATCCCCTTAGTAGCAACTTACCTCACTGGGGTTGAACACAGCTGGCAGGGGGCCATATATTAGAGTGATTGGGGCTAAAAGCTGATGATTTGAAGAAGGTTGAACTTTTACCCTCTCCTGAATACTGCACTAGAATGCTACTCAGTTTTGACAACTCCAACACCCCAAAACTATTTTTCAGAAGAGGATCCCTGTTAAGATCCTTCGGCATTCTGCCAGAGTCTTCAAAGATATGTCGATTAAGCCACTCTTGAGTAATCGACAATTTTGTGAATGGCAGGAGATTTATTGTCCCCCCAAAGATCCTCCCAGCAGCACATATTAATGTGCCAACCTTGAATGTCATCTCAGGTACTATTATCACGTACTAATTATCACCTATTCCACAAAACCTCCAGTTGGCATCCCTCTCAGATAGTAGCCTGACTGTTCCTCCCACAACCGGTCAAATTCCACCCCTGCAGCAGTAACATCTTACAGGAAGCTTCCCTGATTTGATCAGCTGGGAAGAAATGGCCCAAAGGAAGTGACACTGGCCACGGGCACCCAAGTTCTTTAGTAAATAAGACCCAGGTCCAGTGCCTCTGGATTCCATCTATTATGAGACTGACTTATGTCAAGACAATTTCTGGAACCAGCGAGGAGACATAGCTCTTCGACTCCTTTTGTGTGCTTCCACAATCAGAAAGGGCCCAAATCAGAACAGTGTCTGGATGCAGTCAAATCCAGCTCTGGAGTTTTCACTACCTGGTAAGGATTCTCCTGGACTCCAGAGTTTATACTGATTTACCAATGAAGTTCCCTTGGCGCCTCTCCAGAATGTCTAATTTGTAAATTTGAAGATTCCAGGGTTACTTCAACTCTGTTGATGCTGCTGAAATACTTGCCAGCTAAGCAACCAATTAATGCCACAAGTACGAACTGAAGTGCGCTTAGAGCCCTACAGCCCATGAATAGGCTCGCCTCCCCTCCTCCTTCCCTGGCTTTGCCTCCTAGGAGGTGACCCTGCCACTTAACAATGGGTATATCTTCTCGGATCCAAAGGGCGATCTGGGAAAAATTAATCACACAGAATGATCGGTTAAATCTGGCAAAAAAAACAACAACCCTGCACACTTAAGTGCCTTTCGTGAACATAGCAGGCTGGGGGAGAAGGTGTGGTTACCACAGAATTTGCCAACTATATTCACTCATTCTGATGTGGTCCTGCTTCAGGAGACCTGTGGCATGCAGATAAGATATCCTTACAGGATTTACGGTCACTCTCTTGGCTGCCACCAGGCAATCTAAAACAGGAAGGCCTAAGGCTGGCCTAGCTTGCTTGGTCTCTACTTCTTTGGACTCTACTTCTGTGGTTCTTAGTTATGGCGTTCCTAATTAAGAGAGGACGCAGAAACTGTTAGTGTTCAACTTTATCTTCCCTGACGATGAGGCAAGCTGATACTAAGTCAATGGGACGTGCTGGGAATTACATTACTTGTATGGGCAACTAAATTCCAGCACTGTACATCCTTATAGGGGGCAACTTTAATGCCCGATTGGGAGTCCAAGTTTCTCATCGATTGAGGCACTCCCACTCCAAGAAACCTTCCAGGCCATAGCACCTGATTTCAGCCAGATATTCTAAGGATATATTAACAATTTTTGCTGGCATTCAGTTAGCTCTTTTAGCAGCCCAAACACATAAGATAATTTCTTAATGGAAGTACCCTAAGTGGTAGTTTACTTTTAGTTTCTCACGTGGAAGTAGTGGTATTGATTTTGTGCTGGTATCCCAGAGCTTTCTTAGAAAGAGTCCATGCTTTCTATGTGGACTGCCTTACGGAGAGTGACCACTACCCCCTGGTTACAATCATTGGGCTTTCTCAAATATACATCTCACTAGGAGTCCCCAGATATTAGATCCCTATGTGGCCTCATATACAAGGATGATCAAATGGTCTTCTAATACTGAACAAAGTCCCACCCCTTTTATTATCTCCAGAGTGTCTCAGCCTATCAGGCTCTAACAAGTAGTGGCCCAGGGACAATGTCAGCCTTGAATTACTAATTAACAGTATCAAAGGAGCTAGGAGCTGTCCGTAGGCCGAGAGGTCCATATCATTCAAGAAGTAATGATTAATTCGACAAAGAGTGTCTGGTGCGCAGGAACCAGATTAATCGAGTTTACCTGCTCTATCATAATCGAGGGGTGCCACCAGAGGACTACTATCGTGGGAGTATAAAGGACTAATTGATAAGAAAAAGAAAGAGAGAGAGAAGTGGATCGATTCTCCTCCTCCATTCAGCATGAGAACACTCAATTATTTTGGCAAATTGTTGATGTGTAGTTCCTTGCCGGGTCATCAAGAACTCCTCCTCTGGTATTTTCCACAAGAGATTGGGAAACCATTTCTTGGCAATTTTCCAGGCATCAACAAGTTCGACCGCGCTTGGGCCACAACGCTGCCTCCTACAGTTCCTGACTGGCAACCTGTAACTCATGCTGAGATTACGAGCTTATCTCTAAACTCAAGTCAGGCAAAAGCCCCTGGCCCTGATCGTACTCCCTGAATTGCTTAATCCAATCCAAGTGGTAGATTATTGTCCACTTTTTTAAACGAGGAAATAGAACAACCCAACGACTATCGCCCCATAAGCTTGCTCTCCATCACTGGGAAAATTGTATGCTAAATATCTGCAATGGAGACTCCTCACTTCGGTTGAGGAGTTCAATATTATTGGGTGATGACAGATTGGGTTTAAAGCAGGCTGTGCCACACTGGACCATTGCTTTTGTTTTAGTGCACCTGGTCAATAAATATACTACCATATCAGGTGGAAAACTTTTTATGCTTTTTATCGACCTAAAGTCAGCGTTTGACTCAGTCCCAAGAGGGACTGTTGTGGTCAAAACTTGCTCAAAAGTTCTATGGATAGGACGTCTCTGTTCCTAATTAATCCTTGTACAAACCAGACCTCTAGTCAAGGTCAGGTTGTGCTTCTGCAGGGAGAAACTTTCAAATCAGTTATCCCGGGATTAAGAACCGAAGTAGCAGGGTTGTGTTCTGGCTCCTCTTTTGTTTAATTTATTCTTATCTTGACTTATGGCCTTTCACAATTTGGATTGTATTTGAGTCCCACGCCCCCAAACGCTGTCAATACGAAGATCCTAGCTTTACTTCCTTTATGCTGCGATGCGGCCCGTCCTTCATTTCTCAGGCCAGCGGTCTTTTGAAAAAAAAGGATACTTCTTCTGGCATTTGGCTTTCTTAACCTGTGCTGAAGAAACCACTATGTCCATTAATTATGACAAATCCAAAGTATTGGTGTTCTCTACAGCCAGAAATTGTATACTGGATGCTATCAATGGTTAATAGCTGTTAAGCAGGTTTTCCATTTAAAGTATTTAGGTGTTCAAATTTCAGAACACCGGTGGGCTTGGACTAGACATGTAACCCAGGTTCTCTGATTTGGCTCCTGTAGTCCACAGCAGATTTTTGAAGGAATTTTTATACGCAAGTTGGCCAGTTTTTCCTTTCTGCTCTGCGCTATTTACAAAGCCAAAATTTGGCTCAAACTCTTTACAGGAAATTCCCATATGGATACGGGGCTTTCAAGGTATTGTATTGAAAGAACCCAGTGCTGTCTTCTTAGAAAACTTCTGGGTTTCCTCAGTTGGGTTTTGCTCCGATGTACTGGAGACGGGCACTTCGTCAGTTGAAATGTATGGATTGATTAAATGCGCTGGTTTCGGGGGCTTTTCTGGCAGTCCTGGTAGCTACCTCTCCCTGGCATTTGCTGACTCTCATATTTCTCGTTGGGAGAGGGAGCTGATGAAGAATTACACCTGCTAGGTTTTATGGGGGATGCCCTGGCAGATTATGGCCTTAAGGACACCCAATTTATGATAGTCAAACAGCTTGTGGACATTGATTTGCAATATCTATGAGCCAGAGCTACCAAAACTTGCTCCCCTCTGATCTTCAGCCAATTTAATAATTACGGACTGAGGATGGCTACCTATTCTTACACTCTAGCCATTCCCAACTATAGAAGAGCTTTCTCCCTAGCTTGCTTTAATGTCTTGCCCTCAGCACTACTGGATGGGCTATTTAAGAGGCTCCCGATTAACAAGCGGCTATGCCCCTATGACAGAGCTGAGGTTGAAACTGTGGAGCATATTCTTTTATATTGCCCTATGTATAACGCAGGCAGATCTAAGTTACTGTTTCTCCTTGAAACAGACCCTTCTAGACCCAATGTTAGTAATTTATTCTTATATTGTCTAAGGGATGGCTCCTCATACATCACTTTTCAGGTTTCCAATTTTTTTTTAAGAGCTGTAACCATCAGAGGAGAAGGCTGTAATTCCCCTCAGTCAAGTTTTGGTGACCAATTGTTTTGGTCTGTGAGTGCAAATAAAGTATTAGTATTGTTATTGTTATTGTTGTTGTTATTATTATTATTATTATTATTATTATTATACTGATCCTGTGTGTTTCTCCAAGACTACAGGGAAACAATGATAAAAAAATAAAAAGCTATAACTTCAACTTCAGCATCACCAATTGAAACTAAATAAAACAAGATAGGATATGATTAAACACAAAAACACGCTCTGTGATTTGAGATAGGAATTTAACATCTCCTTTAGCTGGCTTTCACCCAATCTAGAACATACATGAATATTCAAAGCTACTTTATTATTAGTTCAAACCAAATCACTTACTCCAAAAGGCAATGATTCTTCAATGTTTCAAGCACTCAAACTGAATCTGAGTTCAGAAAACAGGTGCTCTGGCATTAAGGAAATTCTCCTTCCCCAAATGGCTAGAACAGCTGAGAAAATGCCTGATCATCATAAGCATGATCATAAGCATACAGTACATGATTAAAGTGATATTTTAGTTTCCTTGTATAGGGAGAAAAGATAAAATAACAATGGCTTATTCAAAGGAGAACCAATTATTATCAATTGCAAATGTCCCCCGTCCCCCCGATATTCAGTGGTGGGATTCAAAAAGTTTTTACTATCAGTTCTGTGGGCGTGGTTTGGTGGGCATAGTTGGGGAAGGATACTGTAAAATCTCCAGTCAGAGGTGATATTTGCCAGTTCTCCAAACTACTCAAAATTTCTGCTACTAGCTCTCCAGAACTGGTCAGAACCTCTGATTAAATCTAATACTGTATATATGATTCTCTTGCTTCTTAGGTTGGAATTGACCATGTAGTCAGCAATGTCCTCTGTAAATATTCTTTCCATTCCACTGTTTTGCACAATCTCATACCATGGGTATATAGTACGGGTAGTATATACCCAACTATGAGTATATACTATACCACCATCTCTTATCCTGAATATTATTATGTACTTAGGTGAACCTACTCCAATTTGTCTACACCTGCTAGCATCCAATTTAGTGCACTTCATTTCTGCTAGGAGAGTTTAAAGTTTTCTTTGGTATATATTTTTTATATCCAATAGCATTTCTCTTTGTAAAATGAAGAAGTCATTTTTCTACATTGTCATAATATCAGACTTTTTTGTTGTTTTGTCTGGCTCCTGATTTACTCATAAATGTTCAATTTTCCTCCCCTGCAACAGTAAAGTGCTTTTTGATTTAGACAGAGTCATTAACTGACACTCAAGCTGGTCTGAATGTTTTAGCCATCTCCATGTAATTTGCTTGGCAACAATACAGAACTGGTTTGTCAGTTTTTTTTCCACTTTTGAGTTTCTAGGTAGATTTCTTCCTATGTGTTGCAAAACACCTTCTACTCTCACTTCCATCATGTGTTATTTATTCTCTGCTTAACTAGTCACTACCAGCAGCTTCTGGTCCTTCCAGAGATCTTCATGGTTATTGTACCTCCTGAAATATCCCTCAATATCAAGATGGCTTAATAACAGAAGTATATGATAGGCCACAGCTTTCTCCATAAAAGAATATCGAAAAAAAATCTGTACTCACAGAGAAACTGGAGGAGACTCCCATACTCCCAGCCCTTTTTGCAATGAAAATATTGTTTATGAAAATCCACACAGTCCTTGAAATATGCCTCTTTTCTTTTAAACCAATTTAAAACTTTCTCAGCCTTGCAGCTTTAACTCAAAGAAAGCCCAATTAAAGCCATTTCAACCTTGAAGACTTAATTTGGAAAAGCAAAATTTACCTGTCGTGTTGAACAGAGGCTTGACAGTTTCACAAAACATTCATAAGGAATTGATTTCCCCAGAGACAATTCTTAATTAATTAATTAATGAAATGATTTTATCTCTGAGTAAAATATATGAGTTATACATACATATACATATATATACTATACACACACCTAAACAGCACACACCCCAAAATCAAGTTCACCATGGAAACGGAAATAAACAAAACAAACTACCCATTACCTAGATGTACTAATCTACAAAAGAACAGATGGCACACTAGGACACACTGTATACCAGAAGAAAACACACATCAACCACGACCCTCAACCCCACCCACCACACCCAGCCAACAGATTAATTCTGTGGCCAAAACCCTAATCACCAGAACCAAATGCCAGGCAGACAAGACACAAATAAAGACTGACTATGCACCCTGACAAAAGTATGACAGCCAACGGCTTCCACAAAAACAAAATCACTAGCTTGATCCACAAAAACACACTAAGACATAATAGAGACCTAGAGATCAACACGACCTATGGAACAGCTGTCCTGCCCTACATAAGAGAGTACTACCAGACAAAATCAGTAGATACTACACAGGCATCACATCAAGACTGCCTTCAAAAAGACAAAAAATAGCAGCCATCCTTAAAACCCCAAAGACAAAATTGACCTGGAAAACCAAGGCATATACGAAGTCCCTGGCATCATGCCCAGCCACATACATTGGACAGAAGACCATAGAAGAATAAGTACCCGCCTGGATGAACACAAAAATGCAGTAAAAAAGCTGGAACACACCTCCTCACTAGTCAACACATAAAACCACAGGTCACAACATCACTTCAATGGCACTAAAACCCTAGCCACTACAGAAAACCCCAGCCACAGAATCATCAGAGAAGCCATAGAAATTGAAAAAGACCTGAAAGCATGAATAAAAGAGATGATTCCACCAGACTGTCAATCATTTGGAAGCCTGCACTCTCAAATAGAAAGATGTCCACACCACAGCCAGGCAAACACTTGGGCACAAACAGACTCCCTCTGATACCTCCAGCTCAAAACACACCCCAACCAGACACCCAGATGAAACCAAGCTTCCTAATAGATAATAGCCGTCCTTTCACGCGAAGCCAAGCTGCACTGAAAGCCTCCAATACAGGAACACAGTGTTGCCAGCCAATCAAAAAACACAAAAACAGACAGAGAAACCAAAACCAATCAAACAAACTCAAGTCTAATAAACACAGACCATGGACTACCCAACCAATCAGGATGTAGAAAAAACATCCTGGCACAGCAATAGGCTAGCCTCAAAAAATTAAAACCAATGGCTGTGAGATCCTGACCCACATACAAACTCAGTACAGAAGCCTGATGATGGCAGATGAGATTCTGCTGAAACGTTGCTACAACTTTAAAAGCACTACAATGACATGGCGATAATACCCGAAGGAAGCTGAACAGCACACATGTAAGTACCCGCGAAAACTTAAAAACACACACACACACATATATATATGTATGTATGTATGTATGCATGCATGCATGTGTATATGTGATATGTATATATGTACAACTATATTTTACTCAGATACATATATGCAGAAGCTTTTGGGAAGAACACTGACTTTCCCAGTATGTTTACAAAAAATAGTGTGTGGGGAGGGAAAGATATTATAAGCTGAATCTGTCTTTATGAATAAAGCTGTGCAAGACTATGAGACATATTAAACACTGAATACAGATAGCATCCTTTCCTCGTATGTATTTTATACACCATGAAATTAAACAAGCAAAATATACAATGGTACAGTCATGAGCTAAGGAATGACTCATATGTTTTCCATAAATCTAAATAAACAAGGAAGCACAGACTGAATTACAACTGTTCTTTGCTCAGAACAGGTCCTGCTTTTAGGCCTTTAGCGTAAAATATACAGTCCAAATAGGTATAATAGAATATGTATCTGCGTGCATCTTTTAAGAGCTGGTTCTTCCAAATGGAAGGCTAGTAAGCATTTCCAAACATTACCCGTAATTTTGCAAATGGAATTTCCATTGACTATCTTCCATTCGGAAAGCCTTTTAGATATAATTTGATCTAGCAGTCAATGGAATTTTCCCTAAACCTCATCCAGCACTTGTGATACTGTTTTTTTTCCTGATAAATTTCATAATCTCTCATTTTTCTTGTCAATGTCACAATCTGTTTGGCAAAAGGCATAATTCATTAAAATTCTGTCCTATAATTTACAGGGGAGTTTTAAGATTGGCACCAGATCTTTTGTATTTTGATACAAAAGGAAATGCTGCTGGGTTCTATAAAGTCTCTTCCTCTTTGTAAATTCAGGATATGAAAAGGAACTAACTTTGCAGCACAATAAGTTGTACACACCTCTTTTTCTTAGAACAATATTTCCTTCTGTGCCAGAAATTCAGATTTTTCTGTCCATACTAGTTGAAATATTGCATGTTTGTACCACACATTTTATTCCTACCTAAAGATGATTTTGAATTTAGAAAAAATATTAAATGGAAAAATATAGGCTGCCACTATTTGTTATTTGGAAACACTCCTGATGACATAATGGAATGGGTTGGGTCTGAACTTACTTCTACTTAATTGGCCTACATCAAACTCCACACATTCTACCCTTCCCCCACTCCATCAACACCTAATTTTAGAATTAACTTTGAGGAAAACAGAGACACATTGGAAGAAAAAGTTTCTGAGACTGAATTCATTTTTCTCTCCCCCAGAGTAATTCAATTTAGTTATGATTTCTTGTGCCATCCATCTTTAGTAATGTTATTGTTACAACCAAACAGATTTTACAGATTTCTCAAATGTTTCAAAGAATTTTCAACACTTTTGAGCAGGGCATGTAGATAGTACTTTTTCATCATGATAGAGAAACTGAGGTAAGAATTAAGAGAGCCTATGGACATCAAAAGTGCTCAGATTGCTTTCAATCTCAGCGGATCTTATGCTTCTGTAGAAAGGGATTTTCTACACTTCAAAGAAATCTAATATAAATCTAAGGCTCAGGAGCAAAATATTAGTCTGTGTTAATAGAACTTGTATGCAATACATACAATACAATATTGTATGTATGCATACAATAGTTGTATGCCTTGATGTCCTGATCAGGGCAGGACACACATAACTGAATGACTGACTCTCAGTGTAGTAGCTAAGGAATCAGGCTACAAAATAGGAGATTGTGTATTCTAGTCAAACCTTAGGCACAAAGCCAGATGGGTGGGTGACCTTGGGCTTTATTTCACTCCTAGAAAGGAGGCAATGGCTAATCATTTCTGAAAAATCTTGCTAAGAAAACTGCAGAGACTTATCCAGGTAGTATCCAAGAGTTGAACATGATTGAACAAAAGGAAAAAAAGGCAACTAACAGGAATCATGCAATTAAAACATCTGAATAACTAAACTCCATGAATAAGGAATTCATTCTGTTCTGGGCACAAGCTGACATTTAAAAAAAATGTTGTGTAGGTTCCTTGGCAGAGAGAAACACAAAGCTATATATGTCCAATATAAACATTACAAGGGTTTATCCATCAGATGCTCTCTGAAACAACCCCCGGTCTTTTGGCCAGCAGCAGACTGTGACATGCCAGAAACCATGTCACATGAACAAGCGAAGTGCCAACTCCAGGATGCAGGCAGCACATGGAACCACGCCCCCACTGGTCCGCAGAAAAAACTTTCTCCACAGAACCAATCCCTGGTGCCCAATTAGTTGGGACTGATAACTTATAGTATCTCTTATATTGGTAGACCTTGTTTAACACTCACTGGTTCAACAACCATTCAAAGGCATAACAGCCCCACTGCAATGTCTCCACAATCAAGGGATTGTAATTCAGGCATTAGGTGACCAGCATGCGGATACAACATGATAGCAAACTAAGAAGCAAATGGGATTTTCTACAATACTTCTGTGAATTTTTAAAATATATTGTAATGAACCACATTTCTCCCCTCCCACTCTAAATGTGAGAGTATTGTAACATCTTTTTAAAATGAATATAAATGAGTCGATAGGAATACATGTGCTTCTTACAGAAGGATCCTTGAATAAAGCACAGATGCACATTGTAAAGTATAGTGCTCCACGAAGGTTAAATATCTACTTTTCTGCTCCTGGCAAAACAGAATCAAACTAACTCAACAACAGAATCATGATGAAAATCCTGATTAAAAATGTATCCCTATTTAATCAGATGTAGCTCAGTATGATACAATGGTGAGGAATATTTTTCTAATGTTTATTATTTATAATAAAGACAGGATGTGTAAAATTAAAATTTGCAACATGAGTCTCAAATAAAAAGTCAAAGTCAGCATATACTGATGTCATAAAGAATCAAACATCTGGAAACTTTTTAAAAAAACTTTTATCAAATAATAAACAGTGGTTTCGTTCTTTAAGAATCAATTATCCAGCAAGATCTTTAACAAAATAATATTTTAAAATACATAATAACAGATTAAAAAATGTTTGACAACCTTATGCAAAGTTTTCACAATTATATATAGGTAAGTATCAATAAAAAGTTTTCTCTGAACTGGGCAAACACTCGTAAATATTTGGTTTTTTAAGAATATTCTTTAAACAGCAGATGTTAAGATATGTTAATAATTAGCACTTTCTGAGAATTGCTAACTAGATGATACATTTATGAAATTATATTTCACACATTACTACTGTGAAATCCCAGCAAACAATTAAAGTATATACTTTCCTACATTTCATGACATACAGCACCTATCTTGACTATGTGGTCTTTTACTTTATTGCTTCATATTATTAAATTACAATGCTATTTTTCCTACATGATATAAATTGCAAGTAGCTGTCATGCAAAGAGCTAAATAATCTTTCCTCTTTTTCAAATTTTTTCAGCTCTGTATTACAGTATTTTATTATATTGCCTATGTTTATGTTGCTACTGCACTTCCCAGGGAACATATTTTAAATAACATAATTTTAAAGAATTTTGCATAAATAACAAGATAATCATTTGAGCTATTTGTAAAGAAAAAATAAAATAAACCTTTTCAAAAGATTCCCTTCTTTGGGTTAAAGATTAGTTCTGCTAATTATAATAGACTGGCAATGCACAAGGGATAATCTAGTTTCTCTTTGATAAAAGGTGGGACTTTTATCCTGGACCTGCTTCATAACAAACAGGTAAACAGATTCAGTTAGACAAAAGAGGAAGTAGGTGTTCCAATTATGATCTCTTTGCACGCAAGAGAAACTACAAAAAAAAAATGCAAGTTTGTTTCATAGAAGATACACTGTTTTAGAGCTAGCTGGGTTTTATATTGAATTAACTACAGATAAGAAACAAAGCCATTATAAATTAATCCTTTCCATTTTTCAAAAAGGATAAGAATATGCAAACAAGTAGAGAGCTCATAAAAGATTTACTTTGATACAATCATTTTCATAACTATTTGAAATACTCCTAGAAATAACATTTTGCCTAAGATTAACCTTTTTGCCATAATTTGAAATATTTGAGAATTCACAAAACAGATTAAACAATAAAAAGAAGTGAACTAAATAATATAGTATTGAGCTTATATCACACATTGTGTTGTCAGCGGAGTGCAAACATTTTCAGGCCAAGGAGCACAATTAGTCTTCGGGTGATGTGCTTGGAGAAAAAATTATTTAAATGTGTTTAACTATATTAGGTTAAAAACTAAATATATTTCATATTATTTTCTCATGCACTTTAGTTTTATTTTATCATTTGTTAACTCTGTTGATGGCTGCAAAGTTCCCACCTCATATTCAAAGATAGCCAATCAGAATCTGTTTATCACATTCCCAAAGAAAAACGCTGTCACTGTCATACATAAATGGCAAATCTCCCCAAGTGTTTGTCTTAAAAATGTTGCCTTTTTGGAATCAAATAAGAGACACTGAATATTAGGTAAAGTACCTAGTACTTTACTGAGATTAAGTAGAGGACAAAAGTAACATTGTTCTAAATTCTGGATTAAAGGCTCTTATTCCAGAAGACTCTGAAAAATTCCAGAGAAGCCAGAAGACCTGTTTTAGGAATTCATTTGCTCCAAGCAATAGGTAAATTATACCAGCCAATGTTAACTTTTACATTTTTGTTTAAACTGCTACTTAAGCTTTATTGTCTCCAGTATTTATGTTCACTGTATAAACTCTACAACTGAGTTTTACGTAACTGACAATCGTTTTACAGCAATGTCCTACATCAGCAGGAAACAAATATATTGAGATGTCTATTCAGAGACGTATATTTTCCTTTTCTTTATATAATTTTTTTTTATGGAACTACTTGGGAATTTATTAAACTTGCAATTCCCTATTTTTATATCCTTTGCTAGTGAATGTTTTATATGTGACTGGTGAAAGCTAAAATTGAGATTTTTATTTTTATAAAAATTGTTTGATTTTATCTCTAGAGTTGCTACCAGGAGGCTGTGTTCAGCAGGCAAGAATGAAGAAAACTCCCCCAACCCACCAAGGGTCAATTCAGTGACCAATCAGGGTTACAGATGTGGACATATGACATGTACTACATTTCCCAGGATACCTTAGCTACATTTGCCATGATGCATTCTCTTAAGGGGACAGCTCTCAATTCCTAATTAACTATCTCAAATCCCATTAACTCTAAACTGTTTGGACAGCACAGTGGAAGTTCTCTCACAAGCCAGGGTTGTGATGAGAAGCTTTCTGTAAGCATCAGGAATTACTAAGGCAGGAGGTAGAATTAAGGTGTGTAAACCCAGAGGACTTCTGAGACAGAGGGGTTTCAAGACCTTTAAACCTTACTTGATAGGCTAAACTCTACTGCTACACGTTGTGCATTTCGCATTAGGCAGCATTGATTATGGTCATGTAAAGAGATTAAATCATAAGCAAAAAAGTTACATTTTTGTAGGCTTAGAGAAATATCTTGTGCAGATAATTGGTACATCTACAGTTAAACTCTATATATACAAAAGCGAAATACCACTCATGCATCATTATAAAGTCTCTAGAACCGTAAATAAAGCCTACAAACTTAAAATTTGGCACGTATGTTCCTCTTGGCTTCTCGGTGCTCACAAAGAAAGAATTGTTTGAAATGACCATCAGAGTATTTCCTATATTATTATTAACACGCTCTGATGCTAAGGAATTCTGCTCCCCCTCCCCACCTGAAAAGAAATCTGTTCCAAATGCAAAACACAAGCAGAGGAGTTTCAGTTTCAGCTTTACTTTCACAGCACCAAGCAGCTTTAGTACAGAACAGTTGAGCTTAGCCATGCCCAAGCTCCTTGCTGTTTCCTTCTTGCTCACACAGCAAATACTGTTTCACTTTCCAAACAGCCCTCAACTCTCTAACACACTGACAGGACTCTAGCCAGATGAATACCGATGGATACTGGTCGGCAGAGGCAGAATCCCACCCCCTTATTTTCCTCCCCAAAAACTAAGATCTGAAAAGGTTAAACAACTATACCAGGCTTTGTTAATTCAATAGCAAGAAAAGGTAGGAATACTAACATTTTGTTCTGGATACCCACATTTAAGATTTTACTGACACATCTTTTGTTAACCCTTTTTGAAATAATTATGAACAGCTATATTTGTATTGTACTAATATCAGTAATAATCTGGTCACCAACGAACCAAATGTATTGCCAATTTTTTACTTCAAAACCACACTTGCTCTTTTTACTGTGTATTTGAAAACTCTGAGCATTCAAATGTTGGGGAGAATAATAATAATTTCAGATAATATAAAGCCATATTCATTCCATGCTGTTACTGTTAAATTGTTAGTACAATTCAACTGTTATTGCAGATAAAAGAAAATAAAAGTAATCACTACATGTTTATCAGTTGCAACTGCATCTCATAAAATCACAAAACAAATAAATGTACATTTTTCACTGTGCTGGTATCTGCAACAGGATCTAGTAATGCTAGTTACAGCTTTGCCAGAAACAAATTATAAAATAGTGACACAGAAAGCACACACTGTTCCATTCCCACATATATTCAGTGTTTGAGGAAACTCTAATTTAAAAAGGTCTCAGTTCAAACTTGTTAAACACGATGGTGGACAATTTCTATTTCTCTTAAAAAAATTGGACTAGTATAGAGGTGGTATTACACAAATCGATACTGATAGTGGTATAACTTGCTTAAAAATATAGACAATTTCATAGAGTTAATACCATGCTCAGCAAGTACTATTCTTAGAGACAGCTGCATGCATCCATCTCACACACAATTTAAAAATCTGAAATTTTATTTTGAAATAACCTGAATTTTGCATGTACTCATATGCCGTATGCTTCATAAATAGGAAATCACATATAGCATTAGAAATCATCTTGTAAAATTATGAAATAAATCCATTGTTACATAAGGTTTTCTTTAAATTTCCATTTAAGGTTTATTTCATAGGCAGAACCTAAATGAAAATAAAGTAATAACCAGGAATTTACGAATCCAAATTACACAGATTAAACCATTTAGAGCTTTTAAGTATCCATAACAATAGCAAGGCTCTACCATAAGGGAAAACATTTACAAAAATCCCAACAGGCTACCAAAGCAAATACAATTTTTATTAAGTTCAGTTCAAAATCTTAAAATAAATATATCCATATATCCAGCAATACAGGCCTACCTGAAGCTGATATGAATGCAAATTTATAATTTACAATGACAAACTGCACTCATTTCAGGTAGACAGTTCGAGACAACGTTCCTTACAATCTTGAGAGAAAACTAACACTAATGAGATATTAACTTTCCAGTAGCTCCTATTCAGGAAACTACGTAAAAAAAACCCACCAGATTTGTTCAAGTATGTTTGAGATTCCTCAAACACTGATGAATACATAGTCCTCAAGTTATGACTGCAACTGAAACCAAAATGTATGTTGTTAAGTGAAACATCTGTTAAATGAGTTTGCCCCATTTTTTGACTTTTCTTTCCACAGCTGTTAAGTGAATAATTTCTTAAGTTAGTAACTGTTAAGTGAATCTGGCTTCCTCATTGATTTTGCCTGTCAGAAGGTTGCAAAAGGAGATCTCATGACCCCAAGACACTGCAACCATCATAAATGTAAGCCAGCTGCCAAGCATCTGAATTTTGATCATGTGACCATGAAGAGGCTGCAATGGTCGCAAGTGTGAAAAATGATCATAAGTCACTTTCTCCAGGTAGAATAATAAATATCAAGAATGAGAACATATAGGTAGTCTTTGACTTATGACAGTACTTGAGCCACCAATTTACAATTAGTAGTTGTAAACGGGGTTGCCATATGACTATGCCCAATTTTACAATTTTTTTGCAATGGTCATTAAGTGAATACAGTGATCATTAAGTGTTTACTATGGGGTGGGTTTTGCCAGAAAATGCTAACTGCTAACCAGCAAAAATATAAATTATGGTTACATGACCAAGAGACACTGGAAACAACATAAATGGGAATAGTTACCAAGCACCCAAAACGTGTGATTGCGATGTGTGTGTGTATGAACATCAGAATTTCAATTCCAAGTTGCAAGTCCCATTTTCAGAATAATTTTTATGAAAATTATTTTCCTAATTTCAAATGGCTGTTAAGAAATTGGTTATAACACAAGAACTAGTAGCAGTGCCTTACTAGAATGGACTTCTGCTACAACTAATCAATAGAAATATGGTGCAAAGATATATATAATACCCGAACGAAGCTGAACAGCATACATGTAAGTACCCGCGAAAACTTAAGAAAACATATATATATATATGTGTGTGTGTGTGTGTGTGTGTT